>PVKP010012003.1:0-59709 GCA_004027715.1 Plecturocebus donacophilus
CACATAATTGGAAGTAAATCACTCCTCAGCAATTGCATAGCATTTCACAGGTTTAAATAAAATATTGGTTGGCTGCTTATTTGTTATTTTCATCCCCATTCCTTCCTGTCTCCATTGTTAAGCACAATTATTGGCATAAAAGAGGTTTTTAATACCCATTTTTAGACTGCATTCTAGCCTGGGCAATAAAACAAGAATCTCATTCTCTCTTCCTCTTTCTCTTCCTCTTTCTTTTTCTCTTTCATTCTTTTTTTTTTCTTTCTCCTTTTCTTTTTCTAAAAAAAAAAAAAAAAAAAAAAAAAAGATTCTATTTCAGCCACTAACTAAAACATGATTCATTCAATCTTCCACAAATATCTGACTACCAACTATATGAACCAGAAAAAATGCTACATGCTATTCTTAATAATGACTAATATTTATTGAGCACTTTCTATGAACTGGGTACATTCTAAGTACTATATGTATATGTTTATATACATACATACACTCATTTAATCCTCACAATAATGCTATAAAATACTACCATTAGGCAAAAGAAGTTAAATAACTTTCCCCTTATAATACACAACTAATAAATAGCAGAGCTGGGATTCAAGCTCAGGCAGTCTAGAGCCAGGGCATATTATTTTAACCTCCAAACTCTTCTATACTTCAGAACACATGGACTAGTATCAGAGAAAACCAAGTAAACAGATAATCACTATAAAGTGTGACAAATGCTATTATATGGGTCATACAGTACGCTTGAATACAGACACATCCAAAATAGCTTCAGTAAGTTAGGGGGATGCTTCTCAGAAAGAGACAGAAAGAGGGAGAGAGAGAGACCTCCACTTCACAAGACTGTTAAACAACGGTCAGCTCTGGAAAGTGGGAAGGTAGGACAGAAATGTCTAGTCTTTAACTTTTGGTCTTACATCCTATTAATATTGCTTTTTGTCTTAATCAGGAACACATATTATTTAAAATAAAACCAGCTGGGTATGGTGGCTCAATCCTATAATCCAAGCACTTTGGGAGGCAAAAGAAGGAGGATCGATTGCATCCAGGAACTTGAGATCAGCCTGGACAACATAGTGAGACCTTATCTCTACCAAAAAAAAAAAAAAATTAGCCAGACATGGTAGCGTGTGCCTGTAGCCTCAGCTACTCAAGAGGCTGAAGCAAGAGGAATGCTTGAGCCCAAGAGGTCAAGGCTACAGGAAACAGTGATTATACCACCCACTCAGCCTCTGTAACAAAGTGAAAGCCTGTCTCAAAAATAAATAAATAAATAAAACCAACAAAAATTAAATTTATATCGTAACTTAAAAAAGGTTTTTTTTAATTCTCTCAGATACCACCTCCTTCATGGAACCCTCCCTTGAATTCCTCATTTTTCTAAGTCAATTACTTACTCCTTCTATCTCTACTGATACATAGTTCTGTTGTTACACTCATCACACTATATTGTAATTATTTGCTTAAACTCCTTTCTTCACTACTAGATTTTGAACTCCTTGGGGGAAAAACTTCACATCTAGTAACAGTGCTTAACACAGTACAGAAACTCAGATGCTAGTGCTTAGCACATTAGAGAAACTCAAATGCTTCTTGAACTACACTGAATCAAGAACATCACTTACAGTATTCTGACTTATTTGGAAAGAGGGCCTAATGCCATAAAGATCACAGACACCAACCTGGACTTCAGTTTAGATATAAATTATACATACATACAAAAAGAGAGCCATTCATATTTATTAATTCAAACTATAAGGGAAGCATGACATATGGAAAGAGCATGCAAAATAAAGCCAGACAGACCCAAGGTGAGTTTTTTTTTTCTTTTTGAGATGAAGTCACTCTGTTGCCCAGGCTGGAATGCAGTGGCGCAATCTCGGCTCAGTGCAGCCTCTGCCTCCCAGGTTCAAACAATTCCCCTGCCTTAGCCTCCCGAGTAGCTGGGATTATAGGCACGTGCCACCACATCCAGCTAATTTTTGTATTTTTAGCAGAGATAGGGTTTCACCATGTTGGCCACCCTGGTCTTGAACTCCTGACCTAAGTGACCCACTCACCTTGGCCTCCCAAAGTGCTGGGATTTAGGTGTGAGCCACCACGCCCAGCCATAAGACCCAAGGTTTAAATCCCATTCAGCAAGTCACATGAACTAAGCCAAGTCCCAATCTCTGTGTCTCAATTTTCTCATTTGTAAAATAGGGCAAGTAACATTTACCTTATAAAGTTGTTTCGAAGATTAAAGAGAATACGCGATTATGTAGCATATAACAGGCAATAAAAAGATGGTATTAATAGTTATCCTTTCCTTTTTATAAGCTGACAAGATTAAGGTAAGAGCAAAAGAGCCTCCTTTGAGAGACAGAATAACCAGGGTTCATTGGTCACTTAATAAGGACTATATGTACAAAGTGCAAATTACTTTACAGCCATTATCTCATTTAAATCTTAACAGAAGTCCAGACATGGTCGCTCATGCCTGTCATCCCAGCACTTTGGGAGATCATGCAGATCACTTGAGGTCAGCCGTTTGAGACCAGCCCAGCCAACATGACGAAACCCCATCACTACTAAAAATACAAAAACTAGACAGGTGTGGTGCTGGGCACCTATAATCCCAGTTACTTGGGAGGCTGAGGCAGGAAAATTGCTTGAATCCAGGAGGCAGAGGTTACAGTGAACCAAGATCACACCAATGCACTCCAGCCTGGGCGACAGAGTGAGACTCTGTCTCAAAAATAAATAAATGGGCCAGGCACAGTGGCTCACGACTGCAATCCCAGCACTTATGGAAGCCGAGGCGGGCAGATCACGAGGTCAGGAGATCGAGACCATCCTGGCTAACACGATGAAACATCTCTATTTTTGAAATAAATGAATGAATGAATGAATGAATCTTCACAGAAATAGCACTTATTTCAAAAGATTGTTATCTCCATTTTACGTATGAGAGAATAACCTGTAACTTGTTCAAAGTCACAAAATTATTAGGTTTTAGAACTGAGGCTCAAACCCAGGTCTATGGCTCCAAAGTCTATGCTCCTCACCACTAAAATTACTGCAAATCAAGCACTTGGTACTGACACTTAGGATTACTTGTCAAAATGCCTTATAGGCATCTATTTATATGGATTCTCTGAAAATACAATCGTTTTCTCCTATGCTTACTTCTCTAGAACTTTTCAATAAGTAAGAAAGCTTATTAAAAGTTCCAGCCCTTTTGAAAGTAGTTAAATCTTCCTGGAGTGAACGTATTCACCACCTGAAAAATAATGACATAGTTAGCACACAGCTCCCGTTGGTTTCTCCCTAACCTACTTACATCCATTCCAGGTAAAGCATTCCGTTATCGACCTCCTGCTTGGCCTGCAGCTTAGCTTGCTGATAAACTTCTGAAGTTTCTGGCTCACAGAGACCCAGTTGTACAATATTAGGAAATGGCTGTCGTCCAAGAAGGTGTCCATTTAAAGATAAAAACTCCTGAAAATTCTCACTGACTGCACAATCCTACAAATAAACTGAAATCTCTTAGAAACACAATCAGAGCCATGATCTGACATTATTCTGCTTCTGTGATCTTGCCACTTCAAAAGCTTAAATGAAATATTCTTTATATGAACTAAAATTAAACAGCCAACCATTAGGTAACAAATATATAGTGATCCTCTTCTAACTTTTAAACATAGGGTAAAAATCTCATTATCAAACACATTTCTTAATATATTCTTTTTAAAAAAAAACACTGAATATCTTATTCTCCTAGCTTTTAAACCTCAGTCCTACCTACTTTCCTAGTAGGGTGGGAGGCAAATTAATTAGAATAATCAAAGATCAAAGTAGGAGAGTTCTCTTCACCCCTTCTATGCTCTTCAACCCTTCTATTCTGCTCATCCACATCATTAAATCAAGAATGTCAAAAAAAAAATGAGATTACTTTAAGCACAAATTTTTCATATTAATATATACCTTTTCATCTAGTATATGTCTGTATTCCACAAATTCATGAATCAGATGAGCAGGGCCTACAAGTTCTGTTTTTGCTTTAATCCAATCCAGGGAAAACATTAAAGCACAAAGTTCCTTTTAAAAAAAAGTAAGATCAGCAGCACTGTTAGAGATCGAAAATTTTGAGGTATAACATCATTATCCTAACACTACCAAGAGAAACCTAGTAGATATCTAGAATTTAAAGGATGCAAAGGAAGCTAGTGAAAAAGAACACACAAATAGTTCCAAAGAAACATAAAATGAGCCTCATACTTTAGCTCCAAATAAATTTCAGTTGGATTAAAAATTTAAATAAAAAATAGAAAATCTTTAAAAATATAGAGAATAAAAATAAACATTTTTGTAAGCTTGTAGTGAAGGAAATCTTTGTAAATATGACCCCAAAGCAAAATACCAAAAAAAAGAAAAAAGATAAAGTGCAGTTAACTACATAAAAGTGTATTTAACTACATGAAAATTCAAATCTTCAATACAGTAAAAAGCAATATAAATTAAACTCAAGACCAAAGAGGTTTATTTTATTTATTTATTTATTTATTTATTAGACAGAGTCTTGCTCTGTCACCCAGGCTGGAGTGCAGTGGTGCGATCTCGGTTCACTGCAACTTCCACCTCCCAGGTTCAAGCTATTCTCCTGCTTCAGCCTCCATTGTAGCTGGGACTACAGGAATGCGCCACCATGTCTGGCGAATTTTTTGTATTTTTTAGTAGAGATGAGGTTTCATGGTGTTAGCCAGAATGGTCTCAATCTCCTGACCTCGTGATCCACCAGCCTCGGCCTCCCAAAGTGCTGGGATTACAGGCATGTAAACATATTTTGCTAGACAAAAAAAATAAACTACAACAATTTACCATGTATTATAACCAAGAAATAACACATCTGAGCATAGAAAAATTACTGAAAGTATATATGGTTTTCCAAATGTAAACATTCTGAATAGCTCCTTGGTAGTCATGATTTCAATCAAATATTATCTATGCACTAACAATTCCCTATTTTCATCTTTCATCCATAATTCTCCCCAGAATTCCGGATTCATATACCTACCTTCCTATTCAATATTTCCAGCCAGATGTCTCAATAGTTATATCAGACTTAATATACCCAAAATGAGTTCTTAACCATCCCCATTCTCTACAGGAAAAAATCTTGTTCTCCTACAGACCTCTATTTCAGTTCATGGCAACTCCATTCTTTCCATTGGAGTTAGAGTCATCTTTGATTCATGGAGTCATCTTAGATTCTTCTCTTTATCTTATAATGCATATAAAATCCATCAGCAAATCATGATGATTCTACCCCTCTATCATCACTTTCTTTCCCCTTCAATGCTCTATCCTTCTGAGCACTTAACTACTCACTAAAATATGATAAATTTGTTTAATGTCTGCCTCCTCCCAGAACATAAACTCAATGAGAGCAGAGACTTTGTGCCTGTGCTTTATCCTCTTAAAGAAGAGCAACAGATGTAACAGGCACTCAATAAATATTTAATGAATCAATGAATATACCTTTCCACTACCCATTTCCTCTCAAAGCTTATAAAACAAATCCATACTGCCCAAAAAGGAAAGCTGCTAGTATGAAGAGGGTTAATTCTGAGGTGATTCATTTACTAGTTACTAAGGTACCTTTACTAATCACTACAGGTAAAAACAAAAATAATTATATAGGCTATAATCCTATTTTTACGAATAAAGAAAATTATGCTAATAGGATAAAATATGTTTATGAACAGGACAGAAAAGCAAAATATCAAACAATGACGACAACAAAAGTGGTAAATTTAACTACATAAAAATTCAAATCTTCAGCTGGCCATGGTGGCTCATGCCTATAATCCTAACACTTTGGGAGGCTGAGGCGAGTGGATCACTTGAGCTCAGGTCAAACTCAGGAGTTCAAGACCAGTCTGGGCAACATGGTGAAACCCCATCTCCGCCAAAAATACAAAAATATTAGCCAGGCATGGTGGCATGTGTCTAGTAGTCCCAGCTAAATGGGGGACTGAGGTGGGAAGATCGTTTGAGCCCAAGAGGTTGGGGTTGTAGTGAGCTGAGATTTGTGCCACTGCACTCCAGCCTGAGTGACAAAGTGAGACTCTGCCTCAAAAAAAAAAAAAAAAATCAAATCGTCAATACAATGGAAAGCAATATAAACAAAATTCAAGACAAAAAATAAACCAGAAAACAACACTTATTTGTAATATTTATGGAAAAAAGTAAAGTCAGATAAAAGAAATTTTAAATGGGTCATCTTACCTTGTACATCTTGGCACTGGCCATGTGGTAGGCCAGAAAGTTGTACCAATACATACAGTCTTCCTGACCTGGTAGAAGACTTGGCAGCTGGTAATATCTCTGAAACTGAGTGATTATCTTCTTATGTAGATCCTGCAACCCAAATGAAACATTTCAGAAGCCAGAAACAATTTTATAACCTAAGCATCACAGTAACTTCAGCTTCCAAAGCTATTAAGAATGTACAAAAGCCAGGCTCAGTGGTTCATGCCTGAGGATCACTTGAGGTCAGGACTTCAAGACCCGCCTGGGAAACATAGGGAGATACCCCTATGTTTTATTTTTGACAAAAAAAAAAATCAGTCAGGTATGGTGGCATGTGCCTACGGACCCAGCTACTTGGGAAGTAACTACTCAGGACCATTTAGGCCCAGGAGTGCATGCCAGCCTGGGCAACACATTAAGACCCTGTCTCAAAAAAAGAATATACAGAGAATCTCCCCACAAGATAATGACTTTACAGTGGAGAAACCTGGCAGATACCATTTTAACCAAATTATCAACATTAACATCACCCATAATAAAACATATCAACACCAAGAGGCTGAGCACAGTGGCTCATACCTATAATCCCAGCACTTTGGGAGGCCAAGGCAGGTAGATCACTTGAGCCCAGGAGTTCAAGACCAGCCTGGGCAACATGGCAAAACCCTACCTCTAAAAAAATTTTTTTAAAAACCACCAAGTACTCTCAGGATATGATGCCATGGAGAAAGATATAACATCATTTCTGCGGTATTCTTGTCAAATATGTATAACTTCTATCTAGTCAGGAGAAAACATCAGACAAAACCAAATTTGGGTATACTGTACAAAATTACTAACCAGTACTCTTCAAAAGTGACAAGGCCATGAAAGACAAAGACTGATGAATTTTCACAGATTTGAGGAGACTAAAAAAAATCACAAGTAGGGAAACAAGACAATCATATGCAATATGGGATCCTAAAGTAGCCTGGACCACAAAAAGGATGTGCAGATTAGTGAACAGTGTTGTATTAATGTTAGTTTTCTGGCTTTAACAATTGTACTGTGGTTATATAAAATGTTAACATCAGGGGAAGCTAGATGAAGGGCTTATGCATAGAAACTATCTACTATTTTGTAACTTTTCAATAAATCTAAAATTATTTCAAAGTAAAAAAATTTTTAAAGAGTGAACTAAGATGCAAGTACCTGAAGCTGGCTGCGATTCTTCTCTGTAAGAAAATCTACTTGAAGATCATGTAAATAATAACGAAACGACTTTCCATTCCGATCACAGAATAAAAGAGACTTATTTACAAACTCCTGCAGTATGTCTTCAACTTCTTCAGTTTCCATGTCCCAGAGAATGCATAACACCTAGGAATCATTGTAAGTATTTAATATGCCACAAAAGTACAATGATCAGAACTATAGATAGGTGTTAACACACACACACACACACACACACACACACACACACACACAAACTGTATCTTAAGGCCCTTAGTAAGAGTGTCTCCATTTCCTAAGAAGAAATCCAACTTACTCCTCAAGATAAAAAAGAGATAGAAAAGTCAGATGCTTCTTCAGCTTCACTAGAACCATAGAAATACGTTAATTCCTGAGTTCAACATAGGGCCCTTAATGGAGGCTAACAGCAAAGGGACTTCTATATCCAACACCCTACCACCTCAGTCCCCTGGGCCTTATCCTTCCAAGGTCCTCTGTAACAACATGCTCAGTACTATATCAAAGCTTACATACAATAAATACCCGATGATGAGAATCATTGACCCCATTACCTTTGTAGGCACCTTAACATCCTTCGGAAGGATGGAAAGATCTGTGTAATAATTTTTTATGTCTTCTCTGAGCATTTCAACACTTATAGACATGGCTTCATCTAGAGCCTCATAATCATAAGATGAAGATTTCCTTATTCTCTTAAACTGCTTATTCTGAAGTTGTCTGAGGTAGTACTCCCAGCGATTGGGAAAATCACGTAAAAGTGCACCAATTAAAGATACTACAAGGGGAGAGCCTAAAAAAAAAAAATGAAGTCATTGTGCTAATACCATCCTATTTTGTCACTACTAAGAATCAACTTATTCTTAAGAAACAATTTCTGCTGCATGTTATCAAAAGCCTCAAGTATTTATCACTCTTGACTTCACTTCTAGATATTTATTCCAAAAAAATATTAAAAATAAGAAAGATTTCATTTAATAAATTCCTGATTACCTTTATTAAGTCAAAATAACATAGATCAAATCTGGCTAAGATGTCATTACAAAAAAAAAAAAAAAAAAAAGTCAGCCTGGGCAACATAATGAGAGCTTTTCTCTACTAAAAATAAAAAAATCAGCGAGGTGTAGTGGCATGTGCCTACAGTGCCAGCTAGTCAGGAGGCTGAGATAGGAGGATTGCTTGAGCCCAGGAGGTTGAGGCTGCAGTGAGCCATGATGGCACCACTGCACTCCAGCCTGGGCAACAGTGTGAGACCCTGTCTTAAAGAAAAAAAAAGAAAAGTTTCATTTAAGCATATTCATCACAGCATTATTTAGAATAGTGAAAAAATCTTAAACAATGTAAACAATGACAATAACAGAGAAGTGGCTGAATAAATTAAGATACATTAATACTATGCCATTGGTAAAAATTTTTTTTAAAAAGTATTTAATCACATGAGAAAATGCTCAAGATACATAAAAAGGGGAAGATCCAGCTGGGTGTGACAGCATGCACCTGTAGTCCCAGCATTTTGGGAGGCTGAGGTGGGAGGACTGCTTAAGAGCAGAAGTTTGAGACCAGCCTGGGCAACATGGTGAGACCCCATCCCTACAAAAAAATTTTAAAATGAGCCAGATATGGTAGCCGGCATCTGCAGTCTCAGCTATTCAGGAGGCTGGGGCAAGAGGACTACTTAAGCCCAGTCATTCAAGACTGCAGTGAGCTGTGGTCACTGCACTCCAGGCTGGGTGGGAGGACTACTTAAGCCCAGACATTCAAGACTGTAGTGAGCTGTGGTCACTGCACTCCAGGCTAGGTGGGAGGACTACTTAAGCCCAGACATTCAAAACTGCAGTGAGCTGTGGTCACTGCACTCCAGGCTGGGTGACAGAGCAAGACCCTGACTCTTTAAAAAAAAGAGGGCAAGATCCAAAACTATGTATATGTAATCTCGATTTTTTAAATATTTGTTCTAAAAGTCTAGAAGCAATATCTTATGATGCTAATAATTATCAGATTATAGATAATTTCTATTTTTTCTTTATAGTTTCACACATTTTCAAAATGTACATGCATCGTTCTTTGTAATAACTACAAAACAAGCATATTTTTTAAGTATAATGTTTCTTTAAAAATAAACAAAACTGACCAGGCGTGGTGGTTCACGCCTGTAATCCCACCACTTTGGGAGGCCGAAGTGGGTGGATCACGAGGTCAGGAGTTCAAGAACAGCCTGGCCAAGATGGTGAAACCCCATCTCCACTAAAACTACAAAAATTAGCTGCGTGCAGTGGCAGGCACCTGTAATCCCAGCTACTCAGGAGGCTGAGGCAGAAGAATCACTTGAACCCAGGTGACAGAGGTTGCAGTGGGCCAAGATTACGCCGCTGCACTCCAGCCTGGAAGACAGAATGAGACTCCATCTCAAAAGTAAAAATAAATAAATAAATAAAATAAACAAAACCATGCATCTATTTGATGTCAGAATGAAAAATAAGGTTGCTGGGCATGGTAGTTCATGCCTGTAATCCTGGCACTTTGGGAGGCTGAGGTGGGCGATCACCTGAGGTCAAGAATTCAAGATCAGCCTGACCAACATGGCAAAACCCTGTCTCTACTGAAAATACAAAAACTAGCCAGGCATGGTGCATGCCTGTAGTCCTAGCTACTCCGGAGGCTGATGCAGAAGAATTGCTTGAATTCAGGAGGCAGAAGTTGCAGTGAGCCGAGATTGCGCCACTGCACTCTAGCCTGGGTGACAGATTCAGACTCCACCTCAAAAATAAATAAATAAATAAATAATTTCTAAGCATAACAACAAGGAAAGAAATCATTTTAAGAGTTAATAGATTTGACCATATAAAAGTTTAAGCTTCTATATGTCAAAAAATACAACAAATAAAAGATACACAAAAAACTGGGAAACAGGCTGAGCATGGTGACTCATGCCTGTAGTTCCAGCACTTTGGGAGGCTGAGGCAGGAGGATCATTTGAGGCAAGGACTTCAAGACCAGCCTGGGCAACACAGCAAGATCCTACATATAAATTTTAAGTTAAAAAATTGTTTTAACTGGGAAATAATACTTGTAAAAATATGACAAAGAGCTAATAGCTTCAATTTTTAGAGTATTTAGAAATAAGTTAAAAATACTTATGTCAAAAAAGAAAAGTGAGTCAAGGATAATTTCTTAAAGTCTAGGATAATTTCTTTCTTTTTCTTTATTTTTTTTTTTCACATCAAATGGAAAGTGAGGATAATTTCTTAAAACATATTCAGTAACAAGTTAAAAAGTTTAACTTCGCTAACAAAAAATGCAAATTAAGACACCAGTTTTTAGTTACCAAATTAGAATACTATTTTTATAAAATCCCAAGCAAAAACAAGTCTTAAATCTGACTCTCACTGTATTTTTAACTCTGACAGCAGAGGTCACAACTATATCTCACTTCTCTCGCTAATGTGGTCTCTAACACACTGTGGATAGACAGTAAATATTATTTTAATGAATAAATAAATCCCATAATATCATGTATCCATTTAAGGTATCAGAGAAAAACCTAAAATACTAAATCTCTCAGAAAAGTTTTTGTATGTTCATGTGCTAACTTACTATATTTATTAGCTTAATTTACAAAAGGGAAATGAATATCCCTATAACCTGCTCATAAACAAAATAAATAACCATACCTTTACATTCTTTTATAATACTATGAGCTTGTTCTGGCAAATCTGCTTTCTTCATATTAACAAAAAGGGATAAAATTTCAAGTCCTTTTTCTTTTCCTAAGCTACTCTCCACAGGGACTACATATTTAGGACCTGCAAACAAAATCACAAGACAAAGTAAGTAATTTGGTATGCCACATATTTAAACATAATTGAATTAAACATAAAGGTACTAAAAAGTAAATGAATAATCCTTACCCATTACTGAATCTGTTACACTCTTGTCTCTGGTTGTAAGAAGAATCTGACACTGATTGTCAAAAGCTTTCAACACCCAAGGGTCCCAAATATCATCCAAGATCAACAGAGAGCTAATTAAAAACATATATGTTAATCACTAATGACACTTATTTTAAGCTTCCTTTTAAAAAGATAATCCCACCAGTGTCTTTTAAAATCTACCAAATATCTTTCTCCTTTTCTCTCTTTTTCTGAAATCTCTTCCTCTTTCTTTTTCTTTTTTTTCTTTCTTTTGCTGTTTCTTTCTTTCTCCTTGAAAAAAAATAAATAAATAAATAAATAAATAAAAGCTACCAAATAAAATTTTTTTTAAACAAATAGATGGCTAGATCTAGGAAAATGGTTCTTTCTCTTTGCTATACTCTTTTCTCAATATGCTGGTTCAAATAAGAAAAAAAAAATTAGAGACTTCTTTCTCCTCAAATCCTAAATTGGAACATGTTAAAATTATGGATCCTACCAAAAAAGGTTCAGCCATCACTTACTGAGTGCCTTAATTAAAAAAAAAAAAAAACCTGACCATTACTATTCAAGCAATTGGATTTTCCAACTCATTCTTTAAGCACCAAAACCAAACTAGAACTGAGCTCAAGTTAGCATTAGCATGAATCATACAATAATAATGATATGTGACCATTTTTTTACCTATAAAACTAGCAATTTCATATGCTACAACCTAATAGAATATTACTTTTCATTTGGTATACTAGTGGGTTTTTTTACATCAATTTTTTTATTCATAATAACTAAGAACTTCTATGTCAATTCCTAAATGGGCTCTCCAAAAACTTTTCTAAACTCACTAGAACAGATGAGGGGAAAAAATATAACTAAAACCTGATAGCATAATTACACACTAGTATTTTTGTCTGAATGACACACTATTGCTATACATTACAAAAAAAACTCTAAGAACATACATAGGTTAAAAAACTGTGAAAGCATAAACCGAATGAGACTGAGAGATTTTTTTTTTTTAAATGTCTGGCCTTGTAAGCTAAATCTGATATATCTGAAAGGTGGCTGCATTATTTTCCTAAACAGAAGTCATTTTTATTTTTACAAAAAAGGGAAAGTAGAACTAGGGAAAAGTTACTGAGCAATTAAAGAGGGAAGGGTTAGTGATCTCAAATCTATTTTCTCTAAAGAAGTCAGTATCAAGAGAAAGAGGAAATGACAGCATGATCTGGAGGAATAAGGGAGCAAAAAGACCATAATAACATAATGAGTATGCATTAGAATCACCTAGTAGGCTTTTTCCAAAAATACTCTTCTCACCCTATATTCTGATGTTAATATCCTTACCAATTTGAGAATCACTGCCATACTCAGTCACTGTTACATATGAAAGTATACTGCATCCTTGGGTGCATTAGGGCATTTTTTAAAAGTGCAGAGCCACTACTTAACTCTCACTCAATATACTATAACATTTCCAAGGAATGCTTTATTCATCTTTATACTTGCAGCACTTGGCCCAAAACCAGCACAACACTCAATGTTGGTTAAATGAACAAATGAAAGAGAGGCTGTCAGATGACAGAAATCACATTGTTGATGGACTCCAAGGTTATACTCTTAACACAAGCGGCAACTAAATTGCTGTCTCCCTTTCGGCTAACAATAACTATGAAACAGTTGGTAGCAGTGCCTGGTGCATAATTATAATGTTAAGTATTTGCTAAATTAATTAACTGTTGACCAAATAAACAAAACAAACTCATTCCTGAAGTATGTGGAAGTAGAAGAGTTACGTACATATTTCCAAAAACTAAGACAATCCAGGCCAGGCGCACTCATGCCTGTAATCTCAGCACTTTGGGAGGCTGAGGCGGGTGGATCACAAGGTCAGGAGATGGAGACCATCCTGACCAACATGGTGAAACTCCGTCTCTAGTAAAATACAAAACACCTAGCAGGGCGTGGTGATGCACACCTGTAGTACCAGCTACTCAGGAGGCTGAGGCAGGAGAATCTCTCGAACCTGGGAGGTGAAGGTTGCAGTAAGCCAAGATCGTGTCACTACACGCCAGCCTGGCAACAGAGCAAGACTCCACCTCAAAAAAAAAAAAAAAAAAAAAAAAGACAATCCAATAGAAGAGCCCCATTAAAAATTCTTTCATTTTTTTTTAATTGAAACAGGGTCTTCCTCTGCCACCCAAGCTGGAATATACTGGCACGATCTTGGTTCACTGCAGTCTCAATCTCCCAGGCTCAAGTGATCCTCCCACCTCAGCCTCCTGAGTAGCTGGGGCCACAGGTGTGTACCAACCACACCAGACTAGTTTTGTATTTTTTAGAAAGATGGGGTTTCATCAGGTTGCCCACGTTGGCCTCAAACTCCTGGGCTCAAGCAAACTACCCACCATCGCCTCCCAAAGTGCTGGAACTACAGGCATGAGCCACCGCGCTTGGCCTCTTCCTGACAGTTATCAGTTGCCTGAATTTATTCTCTATTGTTCTATGTTAACCCATTAGAAATAATAGATTCAAAGTAAGAAGTCTGCACTTTCTAGCAAAGACCACTCTAGAACTCACCTACTTAAGACATTTCCTGAGAGCCTACAATGGTACATGTGAGATGATGTGGGAGGTAGGATGCAAAGAGAAAAAGCAATTTTAAGCCAAGCGGCAGCCACTTTTTTTTTCTTTTTAAATGTAAGAAAGAAAAGCAGGAAAGCAATGGTTCTTTTTTTTTTTTGAGATGGAGTTTCGCTCTTGTTGCCCAGGCTAGAGTGCAATGGCATGATCTCAGCTCACTGCTACCTCTGCCGCCTGGGTTCAAGCAATTCTCCTGCCTCAGCCTCTCAAGTAACTGGGATTACAGGCATGTGCCACCACAGCTGGCTAATTTTGTATTTTTAGTGGAGATGGGGTTTTAACATGTTAAGTCAGGCTGGTCTGAAACTCCTAACTTTGGGTGATCCACCCACCTTGACCTCCCAAAGTGCTGGGATTACTGGCATGAGCCACTGTGCCTGGCCACATGGTTCTTTCTTATCCTCTCTACAGGACAGCAGGGAAAAGGCACAATGTTCTGAAGAGTTCAGTAGTTACATCTTATTGGGACTTCATACACCAACTAAATTTGATGATCTGTACCTTGGGTGTTTGCGAAGCATCAGAATGCGGAGACGGTCTTTAGCCTCTTCAATATTAAGTGGAAGCCTCTGGGAAAAAGTCTCATCCTGATCCAATCGTGTGCAAAGATTCTGCAGTTTCATCAGAAGCCCAGATTTGTCTTGTTTCCCAACTGAAACCCAATGCACTCCCCCTGGGAAACAACCTAGTGAGGAAAGAATAATGAACTTAAGGCCTTTCAACAGGAGTCCTCCTTTAAATGGTTTTACTGTTAAGCATCAGATTTACTCCAATTTTTAATTTCATCATGTCTTCAACCTCTCTTGATTTAGAGTATAAGTTTTACATGCAAGATATTGGTAAGCTTTATATACTGAATCTAAGAGAAGAAGATGTGAAGAAATTGAAGTAAATCTGCAGCTTATTGAAAAAATCTTACCAAGTAAAGTTTTACGATCTTTGTCCTGTGTCGTCAATGACCATTGCACAGCACAGTTTCTCAATCTTGCACTCCTGACTTTTTGGGCTAGCAATTCTTTGTTGTAAGGGACTGCCCTATGCATTATAGGATGTTTAACAGCCTCTATGGCCTCTATCCCACTGGATGCCAGCAGGATTCCCCTTCACCAGTAATGACAAACAAAAATGTCTCCAAACATTGTCAAATGTCTCCTAGGGGCTGTGAAAACACCCCTCGTTGAGAACTACTGATGTCCTGGAACATATAATTTAGTCATTATGGTTTTCTTATACAGACTTAAAATAGGAAGTTATATTCAAGTCTAGCTCTACTGCTTACTAACTAAGCAATCCTTAGCAAATCATTTAACCTTAGTGTCATTTGTTATACTGAAACAGGACTGTCTAGCCCACCTATTTCAGAGTTGCTGTGAAAAAATAATGATATAAAATATGTGAAACTGCTATGCTAAGTATAAAGGATTAAAACAGGATATTAAGTGTTATGGATCCCAGAGCAACTTACCAATATTAAGCTTCAAACTAGTAAGCACTAGAAATTGTCATTATTATTACTGTTATGATCAACATTAATTGAGTCATAAAACATCTTGAAATATGTATTTTTATTTACATATTATCAGGAGCCAAAATCTTAAGTCTTCACAGACTATACTTAATCACCTCCACATATACATATATAAAAAAGTGGGGTCCCTTTTTTTAAATGTAAAATATGGTAAACAGTAGCATTAGATCATTCCAGTAGCATTAATCATAAAGATTTACACGATCTTAAACATATCAAAAAAAGCAAAAAACAGACTCAAAGATAAATGAGTTAAATTACACCAAAGGGCAATATAACTACTGGTATTCACAAATAATTAAATACAAATATAAATCACTATTTTAAAAACTTAATCGTCCAAAAGAGATACTTGTCTATACGTACAAAGATCTATTTACAACAAATATTTATTGGGTACTTTTCTAAGAGCTCTATGTGTGTTCATTCATTTAATCCTATAGCACACTATCAAGAAAACACTATTATCTTCATTTTGAAAATGAGGAAACTAAAGAATAGAAAGGTTAAGTAATTCACCCAAAGTTACACAGCTAATAAAGTAGAGCTGAGATTCCAACTTAAAGCATCAATGCTCAGCTTCTACACTATTCTGCATCCACAAGAATACTCACTGCAGGCCAGGCGCGGTGGCTCACGCCTGTAATCTCAACACTTTGGGAGGCCAAAGCAGGTAGATCACAAGGTCAGCAGTTCAAGACCAGCATGGCCAAGATGGTGAAACTCCATCTCTACTAAAAATACAAAACTTAGCCAGGCGTGGTGGAGGGTGCCTGTAATCCCAGCTACTCGGGAGGCTGAGGCAGAGAATTGCTTGAACCAAGGAGGTGGAGGTGGCAGTGAGCCGAGATCATGTCATTGCACTCCAGCCTGGGTGATAGAGCGAGACTATGTCTCAAAACAAACAAACAAACAAGGAATATTCACTGCAGCATTGTCTGCAATATGAAAAGGCTGGAAAGAACTAACCCATTGCAAGCTTCCAAAGTCTCAGGCAGGCCCAACTGAACTTTAGATATAAATGAAGTTTGGAGTACTAAATAGGACTTGACATTTTAATTATGGAAATAAGACTTCTTATGACTTGAAGTAACGTGGAGTCTTTGAACCTGCACAAGGTCAAGGAAAGGATCAGTCCCAGAAAAGAGGAAATAAGCAATGGTCTGGATGAAGCCTTGAAGAGCAAATACTTATTCCATTTCCCAGCACAGAAAAAAAAAAAGAATTGGATTTCACTCCAGATAAGAAGACTAAAGAGCCAAGTGTATGTGCTAAGAAGCAACTGAATGATTGACAATAAAATGGAGTCTCAAGTCTAGGAGAGGACTGACAGTATGAATAGAGAGGATATTCTGGAATCAATTGATGAGAAGCCTTGGTAAGTCTATAGCAACAAATTTGAAGAATAAAATAGGTGGAGGTGGGTAAAGGGTAGAAGAGAATGCTTAACATCAAGATTTCAAAAGTGCTATAGTTCTATTAATGGCAAGGATCAGGGTCCAGCCTGTAATCAGGGAAGAATATGGCAAAAGGGGAGTTAAGAAATGGTGACAGGAGACAAAGAGGTTAAGGAACTAAGAGGCTAAGGTTTTGGATGTCTCATCCGCATAGGTATCAAAATCACTAAGAGAAGTAACAGACAAAAGGCATAAGAAGAAGGTTATAAGCTAAGAATTCCAATCCTCAATGAATGAGAGGGTGATTACATCAACAGGAAAGGTTAGAGACATGAATCTCAAAGCATTCAGCTGGAGAAGGGAGTATAAATAGTCTGGATGAGGCAACAGAGAGCAAGAACAATACCCACCCATTTCCTTGTGCTGAAGTATGTGAGATATGAGGAAAAAAGTTGCCACATCACTTAAGAAGGTTATAGAGAAGGTAGTATGCTCAGGAAACTGCCCAGTTTCAGATAAGGCAAGAAGGTGAATATTCTAAGAAGATGATAATATAGGAAAGAGTTTCCTGCTCACAGAGGAGGAGGTATACAGTTATAGAAGAAAGACATAAGAATGAGAAAAGACCTGGATCAGAATTTGGCAACCTACTGAATAGATTGCATGAAAGTCTAAAATATGACAACTGGAGACAGAGAAACCTACAGTAATTGAAGCAGAGACAGGGCTATGAAGCCTGGTTTGATTATCAGTGCCAATGTCTTAGAAGAAGGTAGACAAGCCTTATCGCTTTACTTCTCAAGTTTCCTGAGCTCCCCTCAGGCCTCCTTCAGTGTTTACAGTTACGAAACAGCAAGTTCCTGAAGCTTCACTTAAACTTAAAGCTGTGTTCTGTGTGTGTACACATTCATAAATGCAGAGAATAAGGTTTGGAAAAATTTACTCCAAATTGTTAACCAAGATTATCTCTAGGATAAGATTTAGAATTTAGAGCCAGGCACGGTGGCTCTCAGCACTTTAGAAGGCCAAAGCAGATAGATTGCTGGAGCCAAGGAGGTCAAGACCAGCCTGGGCAACATGGTGAAACCACGTCTCTAAAGAAATAGAAAAAATTAGCCAGGCATGGTAGTGTGCGCTTGTGGCCCAGTAACTCAGGAGACTGAGGTGGGAGGATCACCTGAGCCTGGGAAGTTGAGACTGCAGTGAGCCAGGATTATGCCACTGCACTCCAGTCTGGGTGACAAAGTGAGACTCTGTCTCAAAAAAAAAATAAAAAAAAGATCAAGAATTTAGGAGAAAGCAAAAAGGAGCAAGTAAGGAGAACTTTTATTTATTTTTAAAGAAAAATACTACTTTTTTTCTCCCCCCAAAAATACTACTTTTAAGACATTTAAACAAACAAAAACAGATGTAAACTACCTGTTGCCTTAAGTTTCCTTTTTTTAAAATTTGTGCTGTCTACTTAAAACTTGTAAAAATTGGCAGGGCGCAGTGGCTCATGCCTAGAATCCTAGCACTTCGGGAGGCTGAGGCGGGCGGCTCACTTGGGTCAGGTGTTCGAGACCAACCTGGCCAACATGGTGAAACTGTCTCTACTAAAAATACAAAAATCAGCCGGGTGTCGTGGCGCACGCCTGTAGTCCCAGCTACTTGGGAGGCTGAGGCAAGGGGATTGTTTGAACCCAGGAGGTGAAGGTTGCAGTGAGCCAGGATCATTACACCCCAGACTCGGCATCAGAGTTAGACTCTGTCTGAAAATAAAATAAAATTTGTAAAAATCATCCCAGGATTAAAGGTAAAGAAAGCATCCTGATGTCGCTACCTAGTAAATTATTTCACATTTTAATTTATGTACCTATACCTAGGGTCAAAGGCCTTTTTTCCCTTAATTTAAAACTAAAAATTTAGGGCATTTAAACACATGTAAGAAAAGAGAAAGCACTACCAGCTTTAAAAAGACAAACAGACCAAATGACCATCTCATATGCAAATCTCTAACCATCACAATATAACAGTTCAATACTGAACCATAAATTCCACATTTCAGAAAGAATCGAAAAATCTTGACTACGGGCACAAGAGGGAGCAATTTAGCCTGACATGAGGCTACAATTCGTTCAAAGAAACTAATTCAGAGAAAAATTGCCTTTATTAAGGAAAATCTCCACATGAGGCTTATTCTGGTAGCAATTAGCAATCTAATAACACAAAGAAATATTGGAAAGGACAGAAACAAATAGGTGCATAGCGTATGAAGAACGCATCCATGATTAAAAACCAACATATGAACACAGTAACATAAATGTCACTGCTGTATTTAAAGATTTGTCAATTCTTTACTATCTCCCTACAAATAAGAAAAAATTAAAGTGTCCAAATTTCAAAAGACAATTGAGTTACTTAAAATTGTATAAGACATAAATAGTTAAAAACTTTTTTTTTGAGACGGCATCTGACTCTGTCACCTAGGCTGAGTGCAGTGGCGCAATCTTGGCTCACTGCAACCTCTGCCTCCCAGGTTCAAGCGATTCTCATGCCTCAGCCTACCGAGTAGCTAGGATTATGGATGGGCATGCACCACCATGCCTAGCAAATTTGTGTATTTTGGTAGAGACAGGGTTTCACCATGTTGGCCAGGCTGGTCTCGAACTCCTGACCTCAAATGATCTACCCGCCTCAGTCTCCAAAAGTGCTGAGATTACAGGCATGTGCCACCACATCTAGCTAAAAGTTAAAAACTTAATATTACCTTGAGGGAAGAGACCCCTCTTTCCTGTCTCTTGTCTCAAGGAAAGAGGAAGTAAAAAGACATAGCAGGCATGAGGTCAGTGGCAAGGTTGGCTGGAGCTGCTGACCAGGCCTGGAGGTTAAAGATTAAACGCCCCGACCCTTAATCACACTCCTATCCATACATCGCTGGCAGAATATGGAGAAACGCCCTCTACTGTGCTCCCTCAATCTTGCTCAAACCCACACCTGGTCACGTATCCCATGCCTACTTCATCGATCTTGACCCTCTCACATGTACTTTCTAGAATTGTAAGCCTTTAAAAGGGCTAGGATTTTCTTTGTCCGGGAGCTCTGTTCTTGAGATGCAAGTCTGCCAATGCTCCCAGCCAAGTAAAGCCACTTCCTTCTTGAAATCTGGTGTCCCGGAGGTTTCGTCTGTGGCTTGTCCTGCTACACTTTAATTTATACCATTCACCACCCAAAGACAACATTTCCATAGGAACTGTAATTTTAATCAAATTTAGAACTCTTAAATTATCTGTACTTTTAAAAGAAAAGGTTTTGTAATACAATTAAATGTCAAAAATCCTGTATTTGAGAACGGAAGTGAACTCCAGAGACTAAAATTTATCTCTAGGAAAGTATCTACTCTTGAACTAGTGGACATACGAGGGCAGACTCCAGAGAATAAAGAGCTAAATATGAATAATAAGACTGAAATAGGACTACTTGAGCAAAACTCAGGAAACACAAATTAGAAGACAAAAAAAATTGATTAATTTGACTACATCAGAGTTCTCTTCTACTGAGAACATCCAGGAAAAAAAGTAATCAGATGGGAAATTAAAATAAGGTATTTAAAAGTCTAAAACCAACAAAGTGTAATGCCTAGACTATATAAGAAACTCATGGGCCAGGCATGGTGGCTCACACCTATAATCCCAGCACTTTGGGAGGCCGAGGCAGGCAGATCACGAGGTCAAGAGATCGAGACCATCCTGCCAACATGGTGAATACCAAAATTAGCTGGGCATGGTGGCACAGGCCTGCAGTCCCAGCTACTCAGGAGGCTGAGGTAGGAGAATCACTTGAGCCCGGGAGATGGAAGTTGTAGTGAGCTGAGATCAAGCCCCTGCACTCCAATCTGGTGACAGAGCAAGACTCTATCTCAAGAAAAAAACAAAACAATAAAGGCTGGGCATGGTGGCTCACACCTGTAATCCCAGCACTTTGGGAGGCCGAGGAGGGTGGATCACAAGGTCAGGAGTTTGAGACCAGCCTAGCCAATATGGTGAAACTCCATTTCTACTAACAATATAAAAATTAGCCAGGCATGTGGTGGTGCACACCTATAGTCCTAGCTACTCAGGAGGCTGAGGTAGAAGAATTGCTTGAACCTAGGAGGCAGATATTGCAGTAAGCCGAGATCATGCCACTACACTCCAGCCTGGGCAGCAGAGCAAGACTCCATCTCATCTCAAAAAAAAAAAAAAAAGAAACTCCCAAAAAGCACAAAGAAAAAAATGAAAATCCCAATGAAAGACAAATAATATAAACAAAATCCATTAAAAAAAAAAAGTGGGGGGGTTCTTCAACCAGATGGTCAAACAGGAACAGCTCTGGATTACAGTTCCCAGTGAAAACACAGAGGGTGAGTGATCACCACAATTCCAAACAAATTTTACTGCCCACAGACCAAGAGATTCCCAGGTGGAAAAGCATCGCAAGTCTCCAGCATGGCTGTTTCAGCCAACGCAGCGGGTCTCCACACAAAAACTCACACAAATCTGGGCGTTGTTTCAACTGGTGCCGGGAACTCCTGGGAGACAGAGTCGTCCATTCAACTGAAAAAAAGGGGACTGAAACAGGGAGCCAGGTGATATGGCTCAGCCAGTCCCACCCCCACAAAGACCAGCAATCTGAAACCCTCTGAACTGAGAGTTTCACAGCAAGCACAGCTGCACTCAGGATGGTCCAGCTCTGTGGTGGGAAGGGCATCTGCCATTAGCGAGGCAGTCCACCATTACCGAGGCAGTATACCATTACCGAGGCAGTCCGCCATTACTGAGGCAGTCCACCATTACAGTGACAGTCCGCCATTACTGAGGCAGTCCACCATTACTGAGGCAGACTGCCATTACCAAGGCAGTTCTAACTATACCTATATAAACAAAACTGCAAGGAAGTTCACACAGCAGCTGGGCAGAGGCCACAGCAGCTCAGCAATGCCTCTACTGGCAGACTGTGACTAGGCTACCTCCTCGCTGGGCAGGGCAGCCCTGAACAAAGGCAGCAGCACATCAGGAACTTATAAATAAAGCCCCACCTTCCCAGGACAGAACACCTGGGAAAAAAAGGCAGTTATGAGTTCCACTGCAGCAGACTTAAACGTACCTGCCTAGCAGCTCTGAACAGAACAATAGAGCTCACAGCTCAGCATCTGAGCTCCTATAAGGGACAGACTGTCTCCTCAAGCAGCTCCCTGACCCCTATATATCCAAAAAGACACCTCATAAAGGAGAGCTCAGGCTGACATCTGGCGGGTAGTCTTTTGGGACAAAGATAATGGAAGAAGAAACTGGCAGGAACCCTTACTGTTCTGCAGCCACTGCAGGTGATCCCCAGGCAAGCAGGGTCTGGAGTGGACCTCCAGCAGTTCTACAGCAGAGGGGCCTGACTGTTAGAAAGAAAACTAAAAACAGAAAGAAATAACTTCAACAACAACAAAAAAAAAACATCCACTCAGAGACTCCATCTAAAAGTCACCAACTACAAAGACCACAGGTAGATAAGTCCACAACGTTGGAAAGAAACCAGTGCAAAAAAGATGAAAACACCCAAAACCAGAACACTGCTCCTCCTCCAAGAGATCATAATTCCTCACCAGCAAGGGAACAAGGCTGGATGGAGAATAAGTCTGATGAATTGACAGAAACAGGCTTCAGAAGGTGGGTAATAACAAACCTCTGAGCTAAAAGAACATGTTCTAACCCAATGCAAAGAAACTAAAAACCTTGAAAAAAGGTTTGACGAAATGCTAATGAGAATAAACAGCTTAAAGAGGAATATAAATGAATTGATGGAGCTGAAAAACACAATATGAGAACTTCGTGAAGCGTACACAAGTTTCAATAGCCGAATCGACCAAGCAGAAGAAAGGATATCAGAGACTGAAGATCAACTCAATGAAATAAAACAAGAAGGCAAGATTAGAGAAAAAAGTAAAAGGAAATGAACAAAGCCTCCAAGAAATATGGGATTATGTGAAAAGACCTAATGTACATTTGATAGGTGTAGCTCAATGTGACGGAATGAATCTAAGCCGGAAAACACTCTTTAGGATATTATTCAGAACTTCCCCAACCTAGCACAGCAGGCCAATATTCAAGTCCAGGAAATACAGAGAATACCACAAAGATATTTCTTAAGAAGAGCAACCCCAAGGCACATAATCGTCAGATTCACCAGGGTTGAAATGAAGGAAAAAATGCTAAGGGCAGCCAGAGAAAAAGGTCAGGTTACCCACAAAAGGAAGCCCATCAGACTCACAGTGGATCTCTCAGCAGAAACCGTATAAGCCAGAAGAGAGTGGGGGCCAATATTCAACACCTTTAAAGAACAGAACTTTCAACTGAGAATTTCATATCCAGCCAAACTAAGCTTCATAAGCGAAGGAGAAATAAAATCCTTTACAAGCAAGCAATTGCTCAGAGATTTGATCACCACCAGGCCTGCCTTCCAAGAGCTCCTGAAAGAAGCACTAAACACAGAAAGGAACAACCAGTACCAGCCACTCCAAAAACGTACCAAATGGTAAAGAGTATCGACACAATGAAGAAACTGCATCAACTAATGGGCAAAACAACCAGCTAGCATCAAAATGGCAGGATCGAATTCACATATAACAATATTAACCTTAAATGTAAATGGGCTAAATGCCCCAATCAAAAGACACAGACAGGCAAATTGGATAAAAAGTCAAAACCCATCAGTATGCTGTATCCAGGAAACCCATCTCACATGCAAGGATACACATAGGCTCAAAATAAAGGGATAGAGGAAGATTTACCAAGCAAATGGAGAGCAAAAAAAAGCAGGAGTTGCAATCCTAGTCTCTGATAAAATAGACTTTAAACCAACAAAGATCAAAAGAGACAAAGAAGGGCATTACATAATGGTAAAAGAGTCAATGCAACAAGAAGAGCTAACAATCCTAAATATATACCAACCCAATACAGGAGCACCCAGATACATAAAGCAAGTTCTTAATGACCTACAAAGAGACTTAGACTCCCACACAATAATAGTGGGAGACGTTACCACTCCACTGTTAATATTAGACAGATCAACAAGACAGAAAATTAACAAGGATACCCAGGACTTCAACGCAGATCTGGACCAAGCAAACCTAATAGACATTTACAGAACTCTCCACCCCAAATCCACAGAATGTACATTCTTCTCAGCACCACATCACACCTACTCTAAAAGTGACCACATAATTGTAAGTAAATCACTCCTCAGCAAATGCAAAAGAATGGAAATCACAACAAACAGTCTCTCAGACCACAGTGCAATCAAATTAGAAGTCAGGATTAAGGAACTAACTCAGAACCACACAACTTCATGGAAACTGAACAACTAGATCTTGAATGTTGACTGGACAAACAATGAAATGAAGGCAGAAATAAAGATGTTCTTCAAAACCAAAAAGAATGAAGACACAATGTAATAGAATCTCTGAGACACATTTACAGCAGTGCCTAGAGGAAAATTTATAGCAATAAATGCCCACATGAGAATCAAGGAAAGATCTAAAATTGACGCCCTATCGTCAAAATTGAAACAGCTAGAGGAGCAAGAAAAAAAAACTCAAAAGCCAGCAGAAGACAAGAAATAACTAAGATCAGAGCAGAACAGAAGGAGACAGACACAAAAAAACATTCAAAAAAAATCAGTAAATCCAGGAGCTGGTTTTTTGAAAAGATTAACAAAATAGACCACTAGCCAGATTAATAAAAAATAAAAGAAGAATCAAATAGTTGCAATAAAAAACAATAAAGGGGATATCACCACAGATTCTACAGAAATACAAACTACCATCAGAGATTACTACAAAGAACTCTATGCACATAAATCAGTAAACCTGGAAGAAATGAACAAATTCCTGGACACTTGCACCCTCCCAAGCCTAAACCAGGAAGAAGTTGAAACCCTGAATAGACCAATAACAAGGGCTGAAGTTGAGGCAACAATTAGTAGCCTATCAACCAAAAAAAGCCCAGGTCCAGATGGGTTCACAGCTGAATTCTACCAGACATACAAACAGGAGCTGGTACCATTCCTTCTGAAACTATTCCAAACAATCCAAAAGGAGGGAATCCTTCCTAAATCATTTTATGAGATCAACATCATCCTGATACCAAAACCTGGCGGAGACTCAACAAAAAACAAAAACTTCAGGCCAATATCCACGATGAACATAGACGCAAATATCTTTAATAAAATACTGGCAAACCGATTGCAACAGCACATCAAAAAGCTTATCCATCACAATCAAACAGGCTTCATCCCGGGGATGCAAGGCTGGTTCAACATACGCAAGTCTATAAACATAATGCACCACATAAATAGAACCAAAGACAAAAACCACATGATTATCTCAATTGATGAAGAGAAGATCTTTAACAAAATTCAACAGCCCTTTATGCTAAAAACCCTCAATAAACTAGGTATTGATGGAACGTATCTCAAAATAATAAAAGCTATTTATGACAAATCCACAGCCAATTCATATTGAATGGGCAAAAACTGGAAGCATTCCATTTGAAATCTGGCACTAGACAAGGATGCCCTCTCTCACCACTCCTATTCAATATAGTATTGGAAGTTCTAGCCAGAGCAATCAGGCAAGAAAAAGAAATAAAAGGTATTCAATTAGGAAAGGAGGAAGTCAAATTTTTTTCTTTTTCCTTTTTTAAGACGGGGTCTCACCATGTTGGTCAGGCTGGTCTTGAACTCCCAACCTCAGGTGATCCGCCCGCCTTGGCCTCCTAAGTGCTTGGATTACAGGCGTGAGCCACCGCGCCCAGCTGAGGAAGTCAAATTGTCTCTATTTGCAGACAACATGATTATATATTTAGAAGACCCCATCGTCTCAGCCCCAAATCTCCTGAAACTGATAGGCAACTTCAGCAAAGTCTCAGGATACAAAATCAATGTGCAAAAATCACAAGCATTCCTATACATCAATAACAGACTTAGAGACAAATCAAGAACAAACTGCCATTCACAATTGCTACAAAGATAATAAAATATCTAGGAAAACAACTAACAAAGGATATAAAGGACCTCTTCAAGGAAACTACAAACCACTGCTCAATGAAATAAGAGAGGACACAAACAGATGGAAAAACATTCCATGCTCATGGTTAGGAAGAATCAATATTGTGAAAACGGCCATACTGCCCAAAGTAATTTATAGATTCAACACTATCCCCATCAAGCTACCTATGATCCTCTTCACAGAACTGGAAAAAACCACCTTAAACTTCATATGGAACCAAAAGAGAGCCCACAGAGCCAAGTCAATTCTAAGCAAAAAGAACAAAGCTGGAGGCATCACGCTACCTGACTTCAAACTATACTACAAGACTACAGTAATCAAAACAGCATGGTACCAGTACCAAAACAGAGATATAGACCAATGGAATAGAACAGAGGCCTTGGAGGCAACGTCACACATGTACAACCATCTGATCTTTGACAAACCTGACAAAAACAAGCAATGGGGAAAGGATTTCCTATTTAATAAATGCTGTTAGGAAAACTGGCTAGCCATGTGCAGAAAGCAGAAACTGGACCCTTTCCTGACACCTTACACTAAAATTAACTCCAGATGGATTAAAGACTTAAACATAAGACCTAACACGATAAAAAAAACCTTAGAAGAAAACCTAAGCAAAATCATTCAGGACATAGGCATAGGCAAGGACTTCGTGACTAAAACACCAAAACCCTTGGCAACAAAAGCCAGAATAGACAAATGGGATCTAATTAAACTCCAGAGCTTCTGCACAGCAAAAGAAACAATTATTAGAGTGAACCAGCAACCAACAGAATAGGAAAAATTTTTTGCAATCTACCCATCTGACAAAGGACTTATATCCAGAATTTACAAAGAACTAAAACAGATTTACAAGAAAGAAACAAACAAACCCATTGAAAAGTGGGCAAAGGATATGAACAGACGCTTTTCCAAAGAGGATATATATGAGGCCAACAAACATATGAAAAAATGCTCATCATCACTGGTCATTAGAGAAATGCAAATCAAAACTACACTGAGATACCATCTCACACCAGTTATAATGGCGATCATTAAAAAACCTGGAGACAACAGATGCTGGAGAGGATGTGGAGAGATAGGAACCCTTTTACACTGTTGGTGAGAGTGTAAATTAGTTCAACCTTTGTGGAAGACAGTGTGGTGATTCTTCAAGGACCTAGAAACAGAAATTCCATTTGACCCAGCAATCCCATTACTGGGTATATATCCAAAGGATTATAAATCGTTCTGTTATAAGGAATCATGCACACGTATGTTCACCACAGTACTGTTTACAATAGCAAAGACTTGGAACCAACCCAAATGCCCATCGATGATAGACTGGACAGGAAAAATGCGGCACACCATGGAATACTATGCAGCCATAAAATACGATGAGTTCATATCCTTTTAGGGAAACCATCATTCTCAGTAAACTGACACAGGAACAGAGAATCAAGCACCGCATGTTCTCACTCATAGGTGGGTGTTGAACAACGAGAACACTTGGACATAGGGAGGGGAGCATCACACACTGAGGTCTGTGGCATGGGGGATTAGGGGAGGGACAGCAGTGGGTAGGGAGTTGGGGAGGGATAACATGGGGAGAAATGCCAGATATAGGTGATGGGGAAGGAGGCAGCAAACCACACTGCTATGTATGTACCTATGCAACAATCCTGCATGTTCTTTACATGTACCCCAGAACCTAAAATGCAATAATATATATATATATATAAGAATAATAATAATAAAATAAATGTGGGGGTACAGATATCTCTTCAATATATTGATTTCCTTTCTTTTTCGTATATACCTAGCAGTGGGATTGCTAGATCCCTAAAATGCAATAAAATATATATTAAAAATAAAATTAAAAAAAGGAAATCCAAAAAGCTAACCACAAGCTTATGAAGAAATGTTCAGCTTCCTTTTCGATCCGCCATCTGTAGTAGAGTCGCCATCAAAATGCAGATTTTTGTGAAAACCCTTACGGGGAAGACCATCACCCTCGGAGTTGAACCCTTGGATATGATAGAAAATGTAAGGGCCAAGATCCAAAATAAGAAAGGATTCCTCCTGATCAGCAAAGACTGATGTTTGCTGGCAAGTAACTGGAAGATGAACATACTTTGTCTGACAACATTCAAAAGGAGTCTACTCTTCATCTTGTGTTGAGACTTTGTGGTGGAGCTAAGAAAAGGAAGAAGTCTTACACCACTCCCAAGAAGAAGAATAAGCACAAGAGAAAGAAGGTTAAGCTGGCTGTCCTGAAATATTATAAGATGGATGAAAGTGGCAAAATTAGTTGCCTTCGTCAAGAGTGCCCTTCTGATGAATATGGTGCTGGAGGGTTTACGGCAAGCCACTTTGACACACGTTATTGTGGCAAATGTTGTCTGACTTACTGCTTCAACAAACCAGAAGACAAGTAACTAATGAGTTAATAAAAGACATGAACTAAAAAAAAAAAAGAAATGTTCAAACTTGAGTTAACAGAGAAATGCAAAGTAAAATATATAACTTTACAGAAGTTTGCCTGGCAAAAATTACAAAGCTGGATCATACCAAGTGTCACTGCAGAAGTGAGGATATAGGATTCCCCATACTCATCTGATGGAAATGCACAGACTGGAGGGGAATCAAATTTGATATTTGTATATCCTATCATTTAGTAATTCTGACTGGGCATGGTGGCTCACGCCCATAACCCCAGCACTTTGGGAGGCCAACACGGGAGCATCACGTGAGCCCAGGAGTTTGAGACCAGCCTGGACAAAATATCAAGACCGTCTGTACAAAAAATTTTTTAAAAAAAACAAAACACGCCAAGCACGGTGGCTTCCACCTGTAATTCCAGCACTTTGGGAGGCTAGGGTGGGTGAATCACTTGAGCGCAGGAGTTAAAGACCAACCTGGGTAACATGACGAAATCCTATCCCTACAAAAAACACAAAACTTAGCTGGGCATGTTAGCATACACCTGTGGTCCCAGCTACTTGGGAGGCTGAAGTGGGAGGATCACTGAAGCTCAAAAGGCAGAGGTTGCAGGGAGCCAAGATTATGCCACTGCACTCCAGCCTAGGTGACAGAGCAAGACCCTGTCTCATAAATAAACAAATAAATAAATAGCCAGGCATGGTGGGACATGCCTATAGACCCAGATACTCAGGAAGCTAAGGTGGGAGAATCCCTTGAGCCCAAGAATTTGAGGCTGCAATGAGCTATGATATAGCTACTACACTCAGCCTGGGCAACGGGGTGACACTCTGCCTCTTAAAAAAAAAAAAAAAAAAAAAATTACCAGTTTTGCTCCTAGCTACAAATACCCAAGAAATTCTTACTCACATAAAAGTTCAAGCCAGCTTTGTTGAAGCAGCAGAGACTTGGATACTATCTACGTATCCATTTAGTTAGGGCAATGGACAGTAAAATGGGTTGGTGGCAAACAGGTTTAACAAATAACATGTAAACATAGCGACAAGAATAAATCTGAAAAACACTGTGTCATGGAAGGTAAGAAACAGAATAATTAATACCATAACATCTATGCAAATTTAAAGTACCTGCATACAAAAAACATACACATTTTACAAGAACACATACTTTACACAGGCATTTACAAAGAACATACATTAAATACATTAGGATTATCCACGGAGAAAGGAAAGGAAATAAGAATAGGAAATTTTGAAATGGAAATAAACAAATAAATACAGTGAGCAGCTCAGCTTTGTATAGACCTACTATAATGAGCCATGAACTAAGGAATATGATTAACTCAATCCTCTAAGTTGAGATCCCACAAAAGTACATGAGAAATATGAATTAAGCTCACATGTACTGAACAGTTGCCAGTACCTTTAGGATTTTCTCAAAACAAAGTGGTTAAAACCTGTTCCAAGATAACAATTTACACAATATGACTCCTGAGTACTTAATTCCGTAAGTTGGTCAATTTTAATCCCTAGAATTGAAAATTCATCAGAATAACGTAGAACAATTTACATGGGGTGAGGGAGTGTTCTTTTAAATCTGTAAGTTGGAATATTATAAACATATAAAGTTCATCATAACATTGAAAGGAAAACTCATTTCTTCACACTAATGAAGCTTAAGCCAAATTTATCCTGATATATCCTCAGTGATCAACTTTGCAGAAGGGGGTTAAAAAAATCCTTGGCTCTGAGACTTGAAAGGAGCTAAGTCCCAGGAAACTTCTCTGTAATGACAGAGGGGAAAAACCAAGGGTTAGGAACTGGCCATACTTCTGACAAGAGTATAGCCAATACCACTTACAAAGGCAATGAAATATAAGATAAAGCCATGTGTACACAATAGATGTGCCTTAGCTTCCATATTTTCAAGTCTCTTAGAGGCTTACTACTTATTCCATTCATTTTGTCTAAACTATCTTAACCATAGATCATGTTACACATACTGAAAAAACAATTTTTTTTTTGACACAGAGTTTTGCTCTTGTTGCCCAGGCTGGAGTGCTGTGGCGCAATCTCACCTCACTGCAACCTCCGCCTCCCGGGTTCAAGTGATTCTCCTGCCTCATCCTACCAAGTGACTGGAATTACAGGCACCCGCCACCACAGCTGGCTAATTTTTGTATTTTTAGTAGAGATGGGTTTTCACCATCTTGGCCAGGCTGGTCTTGAACTCCTGACCTAGCGATCCACCTGCCTCAGCCTCCCCCAAAGTGCTGGGATTATAGGTGTGAGCCACTGTGCCCAGCCACACCCAGCTAACTTTTTTTGTATTTTTAGTAGAGACAGGGTTTCACCATGTTGCCCAGGCTGGTCTTGAACGCCTGACCTCAAGTGATCCATCCGCCTCAGCTGGGATTACAGGCATGAGCCACTGCACCCAGCCTACTAAAAAAAAAACTTATTAACTGCTAGAAATTGGGAACTGTCTTTCAATTGCCTAAGAAGTGTTAATACAAAGAGAACACACTGATGAATGAGAGTGCACTGATGAATGGAGGCAGCGTAGAACTGGTAGAGCTATAGAACTATTCCTTATGAATACCCTGAGAACTTACCAGATTCACTAAGGTCAGTGGTATACCAGCCAACATGTCTTAAACCATCTTCTACTCAGTATGCCCTTCCCCACTCTAGTAACCACCCAATACCCTTCCACTTCCCTACTCTCCCATACCTACCTTCACTGCCTGGCAAACTTTTATTCTTCCTCCAAACTCCTGCTAAAAGGTCATCTAATTCAGAAAGCCTGTCCTATCCATAATCTCCCTTTAGAGAATTAACATATCCTTCCTTTGTTCTAACTCTGAACCTTATACTTGCTTCTACCATTCCATTTATCACATATTGATATATCATAATATTTTTACATGTCTATCGACCTTACTAGACTATGAAACAGACTAAGACACTTACATTTTAAGAGGGAATGATCTCTAACAGCTTCTGCAGCTAATACAGACTTCCCACAGCCTGCCATTCCATATATGGTGACCCATCCTGGTTCACCATTCAATTTCGAGAGCTTCTGCTGAATTGCATTCACCAGTTTCTTCCTTGCGACAAAAACAACTGGCCTCTGTGGTACTCCACCTTCACATAGGACTGTTCTTACTAAAATCCAAAACAAAACAAGTATGAATGAATAGAACTTTGGAATGATCACTGAAGTAATACCATAAAAACCAGAGAGCAACACTGAGGCTTAGCCTGAAAATTTCCAAGAGAAGTAAGAAAATGTGGCTAGCATGTTAACTTCAATTTTCTGATTTCTCAGACCACAGAGAGCTAAGGTAAACACACATCCTTCAAGGTAACTAAAGAAAATGGAAGCCTCTATCTGTATCTGCCTTTACTCACTCTACTATTTCCTGATTTTCAGTCTCTCTCATATTGAAGACTGGGAAGGAGAGTATAAAAGGAAGAACATTTATGGAATACCTTTCAAGAACATATATTTCTAAAGATTCTTATTTCTTCCTATAAACTTATAAACGCATAGAACTGGAAAATAAACAAGGGCCTATAAATTGTCTTATTGTCTCTAAAATTAGGGTAGACGTATTATTATCTCAGCAGTATAGTTCACTGGGCAAGAAGAAAATGTGAGATTTAACATGGATGCAAATAAGAAATATTTAAATTGAAACCATCACTACAATTTTTCAACATGTGGTTTTCAGTGAACTGGTCACACTGTTTTCAGAAAATTACATCTATAATAAGACAAACCGGCAGCAATTTTGATAGCAAAGTGACAGAAGGTATAATGGATACAAACCATATGAAGTTATTCCACTAACTGAATCTTTACCACTGGAAGAAGAGATAACAGGAATGCCATCATGGAGAAGGGCAGCAAGATCTTTATATCCTTCATGTAGTAGAGCATTGTAGAATGATATGTAGGAACCATTATCTTTTTTAAGTATCATTTTAATTAGCATAGCTGCTCTTTGCTGTTGAGTGGGCTAAAAAAAAATTAAGTAGTTTAGTATACAACAATAAGTATGTACGTACACAACATAAATTAGTGGAGACCAGGGCAAGTTCTGAAATTCTAAAATTTTTAAGAAAGTGTGGACTGCCTCAGGGAGCTTTACCTCATTTCTTACTTTTTCCTCTTCTAATATTGTTAAAAATCCATCACTAATCATGTGATCCATGATGTAGGACGTCTTGATGTCCTTTTCCAGAGCTTCTCTATGTTGAAGCAAACAATTTCGAGCTTTTGCATCCATCCTCCCTCAAATCTTTTTCTCTTTGAGCTGTCAACCATGAGCTACAGCCAAAACACCAAAATATTTGTCAGGTCAAATAAATATATGAAAAGATACTCAATCTCACTAGTAAACAAGAAATGTAAAAAGAACAAAACTGATTGTTTTTTCTTGGCAAAAATTTTTAAATGGACAAAACCCAAAGCTTGGAAAGGTATGAGAAAATGGGCATTCTTATGCACTAACTGGGGAAAGTAGAAAACAGAAGCAATTTTTCTGGAAGGCAGCATAAGATACAGAAGTGTTCTCTCTCTAACCCAGAAATCCCACTTCTAAGAATTTACCTCAAGGAGACATTCACACACATATGTAAAAATATCCATTAGGAGAATTAATGAGTTTCAGATTAGGTGTGATGGCTCAAGACTATAATCTCAGCACATCTGGAGGCTAGCGTAAAAAATAAAAATAAAAAAGAATGAATGGAGGATGTTTCAATGATGAAAAATAATGAAGGACAACCTAAATGTCCATCATTCTGAATATGGATTTTAAAAATTAGGGTGCAACCATTCAAAATTATGACACATATCTCTATGTATTGACATGGAAAGATGTTCATAACACTGCTGCTGAAAAAAACAGGAATATGATCCCACATATGAAACGTGTTGGTACCATAGGAAAATATATAGGAGATGTTTAGAGGTTTATTCATCAAAATGTTTGGGTTACTTCTGAGTAGCAAAATTTGGGATTTCCCCCACCCTGTCTTAATATATATATATATATATTTTTTTTTGGGTAGCAGAGACAGGGATTCGCCATGTTGATCAGGCTGGTCTCGAACTGCTGACTTCAGGTGATCCACCAGCCACGGCTTCCCAAAGTGCTGGGATTACAGATGTGAGCCCCACCATGCCCAGCCTCTACTGTTAATTTTTTTTAGCATACATTATCATTTTTTACAAAATACTTCCTTTCTAAATTAAGATTGTATAAAATAGTGATTACACTGAAGTCCTAATATTAAGAGACTTCTTGTTTTCTTTATCAAACATAAGACTGAATTGTTTGTATTGAGTATTGGTTCTCATTCAAGGAGGATGTCAGTTCTAGGTCTTCCTTGCTAAACACACTTCCCACAAAGCAACAGGAAGTATTTTCGGATGTTGCTTCTCGGACCAAGAGGACATGAGGAAAGAATAATAGCCTTTATAGTAAAATACTTGAAGTTTCTAGCAACTTTATTTCAAATATAATGCAAAATTTCCCATGGGCATAAAACCCAGTTCACAAATATCTGCAAGTTTTCAAAACATTAACAGAACTCTATCCAATGTATAGAGTGAATCTAAATACGTTTATTGATTAATTCATTCAATACACCTTTGTGCCGCTCCCAACGTGTCCGGCACCAAGATTACAGAAAAAAATTGAGTCATTTCCCTGAAATAATTCACAGTCTAGTCAGATAAGAAAAAGAGGGGGTGAGAATGTGAATATGCCAGAAGTACAAAAACAGAGCACAAGAAACTTGGAGCTCACAGAAGAGGGGCAATAATTACCAAACTTCAATGACTATTTTTGAAGTCACCAAATGTAGCACTTGGAAAAATAGGGACGTAGGGCATTTGCCTATGCTTGTCAAGGCTTACAAAATGTCCAGCAGTGGCACGAAACTGATAAAAAGTTATTGATTGGAATCAAAACTCTCATTTTTTAAAATGTTAATGTTTTTGGTCTCTTAAACATAAAATGTTTCTCAACTTACAGTAATGAAATTCGATGTGAAAAAACAAGAATGAATGAATTTTTTAGGTTATGTCCAATAGCTATGTAAATAGACACTCTGGCTTTCTGGAACTAATTTCCAATTTCACCTAGTCCTGTTAAACTAAAATATACAAACCTTAAACACGTTTTAAAACTGCACAAATTAAAACATCTGAACAAAGTCTCAAAGGGTCCCACCTTTTGTAACCCACAACAAAATGGAAAGCAAAACTCTTCATAGATGTAAAATAGAAAGCACAGTATACGTTTATCCACAAAAACCTCGTTTACTACTTCCTCTTTAGATAATTTCTCTTCCTGGTACAGGAGAAGGATGGTTATCAAAATATTCCGTGTCCTCAAATTCCCAGTCCCTGAAATTCGCTACCGAGCCTCCAAAGAACCTGGCTCAAGGAGAAAAGCGAGGAGGTCAACTTACCCAAGTCTTAGCGTCTAGGACTTACTGGGAAGGGCGGCACTGCGGGCATAAGACTAGGAGACTCCAGGCCGATGCGGGCGGGAAACAGCAAACGGGGTTTTCCACCGGGAATCAGGAGTGCGGGGCGCTGGCTCGTCACATACCCTGCGCCCCGGGGCAGGTCCGGTCCTCACAGGCGCCTCACCTGGATCTCCGCAGCTCCGGGGCACACGAAGACCCCCAGGGACCTCCGAAGGGTGGCAAGGTGGGCGTCCACCCAAGCCGCAGCCTAACCCCACGGTCCCGGGGCGCCGCGGTGAGGCCCGGCCCGCGGGCCGCCCTCCGATGGACCCCACTCCTAGACACAAAGGGATGAGGGGTTCCCGACCTGTGGCGCCCTTCCCCCGGCGACAGCTGCACCCCGCCGGAGTCCAGCGCTACTACGGACGCCTCGGCACCTCAAGTCTTCGCGGGTCGCCGACTGCCCAGACGCCACACCTCCGGTTCTATTCCTTTTGCCCAAGGATAGAACCGACGCTTCCACTCGCTAGGTTTTTTTCTCTGCCTCTGTACAGCTGAGCAGCCAAAACCCTCTGGGTACGCCCAGCCCAGACGGCGCGCGCCCGGTTATGCAAATAAACACACCCTAAGCCCCAAGGGGCGGCCTCGGCTGCCGCCGCGCACTCCCGCCGCCGCTCCAGCCCGCGCGCGTAGAGGAAGTGCCCGCCTACCGCGCGGAGAGGGTGTGACTAAGGCTCAGGGACCGGCCCCTTTCTCACCAAGACAGAATTCGGGCTGCGGCGGCGCGCTCGACGTGGCGCGCGCGACCCCGCCCCTCCTCGTCTAATCCCGTCAGCCTGCGCGCGCCCGGGAGTTTGAATTTCCTCGGATTTGGAGCAATATCGCAGCGGAAGGCGCTGTGGGGTGAGGTCGCCGCCAACCTCGACTAGGGGAATTAGGGAGCAGGTAGCGGAAACACTCAGTGAATCAGAATCAAGAGGATGGCGGGGAGAGGGAAGGGGCTGGGCTCTGGGCGGTGCCAAGTCTGTGAGGGGGCGCGGTCACTGCCCAGGATTCCCGCGGACGCTGAGGCGGACACGTCCTGCTTCCCCGGTGAAGAAGCCGCCCGGGGCTTGTCGTGCTACGGCCTCCAGACATGTCTGAGGTGAAGAGCCGGAAGAAGTCGGGGCCCAAGGGAGCCCCTGCTGCGGAGCCAGGGAAGCGGAACGAGAACGGGAAGAGCCCCGAGGCCCCGGGCGGCGGAGGCGGGGGCTGGGCGGACCCCCGGACGGTCCTGAGTCTGCTGTCGCTGGGGACGTGCCTGGGCCTAGCCTGGTAAGTGGACGCGAGACTCCCCTGGCCGGCCTCCTCTGAGCCCCTGCTGTTTGGGCTCCCACCCAGCTCCGCATCCCGGCGGAGGTGATCCAACCCCCCAGACCTGGGCCTTCTGTGCCTCTGTCTCTACCTCAGAGGAAGGAAACAGCACAGCCTTGTTTTTTCCTTTCGCGCGTTTCTTGTATCTCATTTTCTCCCGTGCTGGTAGCATGCCCATATCTCTCAGACGGAGTTGAGGCTAAGGTTTGGGAACTAGCCGTTTGTTAAGAGCTGCAGATTGGGCCGCACTTTCTGAAGCGTTCATGTTATAAACCGTTATTTCCTGTCCACTGTACCCCAGTCCGGGACATATCTCCCCAACTCTACTTGCCCCATAAATGCCTAATGGAAATATTTGCAACCTTAAAACAGATCATTATGTTGGGAAACAGATCATTATATTGGGAGACCGAGGCAGGTGAATCACTGTAGGTCAGGAGTTCGAGACTAGCCTGGTCAACATGGTGAAACCCCATCCCTACCAAAAATACGAATAATTAGCCGGGCGTGGTGGTGGGCCCCTGTAGTCCCAGTTATTCCGGAGGCTGAGGCAGGAGAATCGCTTCAACCCAGGAGGCAGAGCTGCAGTGAGCCAAGATCGCACCACTGCATTCCAGCCTTGGCGACCGAGAGAGACTCCGACTCAGTCTCAAAAAACAAACAACGGCAACAAAAAAACATCGTTATGCTAACAGCAGAGTTTGGAGGAGTCCTCATATGTTGATCACAGTGCATGCATTATGAATTTAAGGTCTTTTACTAAGTTAGTTACAGATTGAACTTCGATATGGTAAAGCTACAAAAACATAGCACTTGTGTTCACTTAAAACTAAACAGTTGCAGTTTTTAAACCAGGTAAATGGCGATATATTGGTGTCATTAGGAAAAATGAATATTAGAAATAACCTTACAACCAACTTGTGAATTTTATTTTCTGAATTTTTGTTGTTGGAGGGAGGGAATAGCCCGTTTCATTTTAATTAGACTAGCACCTTAATAGAATTTTTCTCCATTTTTCATTTATTTGTAAAGTTATTTAGTAAAACTGTTGTCTATCTTCCAGAGTGATCGAATTTTAAAAGAGATCCTGGACGTCTAGAACATTTTTGATGCTAGTACATGTGGAATTATACTTTACTGGTGACTCATCCCAAATTGTGTATTTTTCAGAGTTAAAAGATTTGTTACAACCAAGCTCAGTGGCTCACCCCAGTTATCCCAGCACTTTGGGAGGCTGAGGTGGGCGGATCACGAAGTCAGGAGTTCGAGACCAGCCTGGCCAACATAATGAAATCCCATCTCTACTAAAAATACAAAAATTAGCTAGGCATGGTGGCACACACCTGTAATCCCAGCTATTCAGGAGGCTGAGGCAGGAGAATCGCTCTATCCGGGGAGGTGGAGGTTACAGTGAGCTAAGATTGCGCCATTACACTCCAGCCTGGGCAACAGAGCCAGACTCTGTCTCAAAAAATTTTCTTTTAAATTTTGTTACAATAAAATAATTAAATGCCCTCTTCAAAAAATGACAGAATTGTCAGCTGGCCGTGGTGGCTCATGCCTATAATCCAGCACTTTGGGAGGCCAAGGCAGGCAGATCACCTGAAATCAGTAGTCAGAGACCAGCCTGGCCAACATGGCAAAATCCCGCATCTACTAAAAATTAAAAAAAAGCCAGGCATGGTGACGCGCTCCTGTAATCCCAGCTACACAGGAGGCTGAGGCAGGAGAATCGCTTGAACCCAGGAGGCAGAGGTTGCAGTGAGCCAAAATCGTGACACTGTTCCCCAGCCTGCACGATGGAGCAAGACTCCGTCTCAGGAAAAAAAAAAAAAATAGCATTGTTTATTTTACTAATATGGAATATGTTAATTTTGATCTGAAAGGAATAAATGTACTGAATTTACTGTTTTAAATAAACTGCTCTTATGCCTTAAAAAGGGTGACCTTCTTTAAGTAAATTTTTTAAAAAAACCTTTTTGGACCAGATGTGGTGGCTCACACCTGTAATCCTAGCACTTTGGGAGGCCAAGGTGGGCTAATCACTTGAGGTCAGGAGTTGGAGACCAGCCTGGCCAACATGGTGAAACCCCATCTCTACCAAAAATTAGCTGGACCTGGTGGCGCACACCTGTAATCCCAGCTACTTGGGAGGTTGAGGCAGGGGAATCACTTGAACCCAGGTGGTGGAGGTTGCAGTGAGCCAAGATCTGCCACTGCACTCCAGCCTGGGTGACAGAGCGAGACTTGCTTAAATAAATAAATAACCTTTTTTGTATTGGGAAAGTGAGTTATTATTCTGGTTAGCTTTAATAGAAAACTAAACTTTATGGGAATAAAACATCAGGAATTTGCTTTTAGTGATTCTTTACTGCCTGCAAACAATAAAGACCAAAATGTATTACATTCATTAGGAAGATTTTATTTGAGCTATGTGTTTGCAAAATGATAAAACATTACTATATCAAAAATAATTTTGGGGGCCAGACACAGTGGTTCATGCCTATAATCCCAACACTTTGGGAGACTGAGGTAGGAGAATTACTTGAGGCCAGGAGTTCGAAACCAGCCTACAAAAAAAATTTTAAATAACCAAGTGTGGTGGGGCGTGCATGCGCCTGTAGTCGCACCTACTTGGGAGGCTGAAGTGGAAAGATAGTTTGAGCCTGGGAAGTCGAGGCTGCAGTGACCGATGATTACACCACTGTGCTCCAGTCTGAGAGACAGAGAAAGACCCTGTATCTCTAAAATATATGTATTATATGTATTTTTTTATGGACCGATTCTACTATTATTATTTAAATAGTTGACAGTTGCTCTTGTGAAATCTTTTGCTGCAAAAATTGAAGCATATATACTTTGGTTACTGTTTATAGCAAAATATTTATTCATAGTAAATTTGGGAATAAAAATGTATCACCATAAGACATTTGTAAACATTTTCCAAATAAAAAGCAAGTATTTGGCATCTTAAAATACTTAAAAGCTCACTAGAATTTTAACAAAGCCATTGAGATCTTTACCACTAAAACACATAATTCAGCATCTAAAAGTCAGTCCATCAAATCCTTATTAAATGCTTTCTGTACTGACACAGCCCTGGTGGTTAAAATACAAGTGCATATGTGTGTCTCTCTGTGTACTCTTAAACACTCCTTATCTGTCCTCTCACTCTTCATCTGATTAAGTTGGAGGAAAAAAATCTGAACCCTTTCACTGCCCAAGGAGGATTTCAAGGAATTGCACTATATCATTGTCTTCAGACCATTTTCTATTTGGAAAGAAAAGAGAAATAATACATAAGAAACTTAAAGTGTGCTGATTTAATATTTTCTCCCTGCTAAATAAAGGCCTGATAGGCCATGCACAGCAGTGCCTCCCACCTGTAATCCCAGCACTTTGGGAGGCTGAGGTGAGCGGATCACTTGAGCTCAAGAGTACAAGACCAGCCTGGGCAATGTGGTAGAACCCTGTCTTTACGAAAAATACAAAAAAATTAGCATGCCTATTGTCCCAGTTACTTGTGGGGGCTGAGGTGGAAGGATCACTTGAGCCCTGGAGTTTGAAGTTTCAGTGAGCTGTGATTGAGCCATTGCACTCAGCCTGGGTGACAAAGTGAGACCCTATGTCAAGGAAAAAAAAAAAAGGCCTGATATATCCTATGGAAAATTTTCAGATGAAAGAATTGAGATTCTGCTTTCAGAAAGTTAAAAAGTTGTGAAATTACTAAACAAGACACAAAACCTGTCACACATGCTTACTTAATTACATAGAAATTTAATCAGCTGGAAATTCCATTGTGAAAATTATGTCTTTTATGGAAATTTCAACAGATTTTTTTCATTGCTTTTATAAAAGTTTTTTATAGTATCTGTTATGTACAAAAAGTCAAAAGCTCTTTAAACAAGTCATATAACTGGTGTTTTTTTTGTTATCCAATATAATTTTCTCTATAAATCATACTGTAAAACCTTGGCTAACTCCATTTCTAGTTCTAGTTTTCTTTCTGTTAGTAGAGTTTTATCTAAAAGACAAGGGTATACTTTAAATGCCCTGCTTCTTAAAAATGGAATATGGTCAAGGTTTTCTTGAAAATGGAATATGGTCAAGGTTTTCTTGAAACCTAGGTATTGTGCTAAAAATGAGGCTATAGATGATATGAAACATAGGGCTAAGTGGATACTGACCCTAATAGTGGCCCTGGAACTTCTTTCCTTGCAGAAGGTCTATAACAACAGCTTCCTTTGGTTATTTGCCTCTTTTTCATTAAGCTGAAATAGAGCCAGAGGAAATCCTGAATTTATAAGTCCTCAATCAGCTGTCTGCCACCATGTAACCTTCCTAAAGGAACTACACAGAGGCAACACACACCAATAATTACTACCATGCACTGTAGGGAAATGTAAACCATTCATTACCACAGGACTCTAGATAGATCTGTATGAGGTCTCTATAGACTGCAATGGCTTATGAAGGAGTCAGGAAGATTCTTTTTGTAAGGCCTACACTAAAAGTAACCTGGGGTCCCTTTCTCCTATATCTAACTCTTCCACAAGGCTATATGACATGATATGATAGTGAGAAGAGGCCCAAAAACGAGTTATTTTTCTTTAGTGATTTACAAGTGATATAATCTATCTAATCTATTCCATCCTTCATTTGCCATAAACACAACCCAGTTTATACTTACTCTTCAAAGGCAGAGAGGCCTGGGGCTTCTATCAAGTGCAAATGATCAGGAACCCTGCTCCTTTATACAATCACAGGCATGTAGGAAGGACAGAAGAGTAGCTGCACAAAGTAGTCCGAAAGAAAGGTAGCCAGTCTTGTTGGCGGGCATCTAATCCCAGCTACCTGGGAGGCCGAGGCAGGAGAATCACTTGAACCTGGGAGGCATAGGTTGCAGTGAGCCGAGCTCCTACCACTGCACTTCAGCCTGGGCAAGAGAGTAAGACTCCACCAAAAAAAGAAAAGAAAGGGGCCACGGTACTTAACGGAAATAGCTGATGTGCTATGCTCTGTTGTTCCAGGAGCTTTTATGAATAACAATAACTATTTAGTGTTTACAACAACTCAGCGGGGTGTGGTGACTACACTTATAATCCCAGCACTTTGGCAGGCCAAGATGAAAGGATCACTTGATCCCAGGGAGTTTGAGCTGCAGTGAACTATGGTTGCATCACTGTAGACCTCTTCCTCTTCAGCTGCCTAAAAAAAAAAAAAGAAAATAACATAGGCAGATCTCATTTCTACAAAAAAAAATTTTTTTTAATTAGCCAGTGGTAGTAGTTACTTGTGCTCCTAGCTACTCGAGAGATTGAGGTGGGAGAATCACTTGAGCCCAGGAGTTCGAGGCTGCAGTGAGGTATGATCAGGCCACTGCACTCCAGCCTGGGTAACAGAGTGACACCCTATTGAAAAACAAACTATAACCCTACAAAGTATTGGCTGGATGCTATGGCTCACATCTATAATCCCAACACTTTGGGAAGACAAGGCAGGAGGATTACTTGTCTTGAGCCCTGCAGTTTAAAAGACTGAGCAACATAGGGAGACCCCCATCTCTATAAAAAATTTAAAAAGTAGCCAGGCATTATGACACATGCCTGTATTCCCAGCTACTCAAGAGGCTGAGGTGGGAGGATGGATTGGAGCTGGGAGGCTGCAGTGAGCTGTGATCACACCACTGCACTCCATCCTGGGAAATAGAGCGAGATCTTGTCAAAAAAATAAAATTAGACCTGGCGCAGTGGCTCATGCCTGTAACCCCAGCACTTTGGGAGGCCCAGGTGGGTGGGTCACAAGGTCAGGAGTTCGAGACCAGCCTGACTAACATGGTAAAACTCCGTCTCTACTAAAAATACAAAAATTAGCTGGGCGTGGTGGCTCACGCCCGTAGCCTCCAGCTACTTAGGAGGCTGAGGCAAGAGAATTGCTTGAACCCGGAGGCAGAGGTTGCAGTGAGCTGAGGTCATGCCACTACACTCTAGCCTGGGTGACAGAGCGAGACTCCATCTCAAAAATAATAATAATAATAAAATAAGGTATTATTATCCCCACTTCACAGATGAGGAAACATCAAAGTTATTTAACTTGCCCAAAGTGGTTATACAGCTTAGTAAATGACAGAGCTGAGGTATTCCAGTCATCCACCTAACCAGTATGATTCGTTGCCTCCCTTTGATATTAATCCCCAAAGAAAGGCCAAGATCCTAGAAATAGAAATTCCCGAGTCCAGAATTACTTATAGTTCTTTTCTTCCTTCTACGAGAAGGTACACCCTTCAACAGAACCTAATTGCCTGTTTTTTACCCTCATCTAAATGGGAAGACTGGGAATTGCTGTTCTTAGAATATGCCCCTGATTCAGTGGGGGGCTAGGGGAGGGATACCATTAGAAATACCTAATATAGGATGGGTTGATGAAACCACCATGGCACGTGTATACCTATGTAACAAACCTGCACATTCTGCACATATACCCCAGAATTTGAAGTACAATTAAAAAAAAAAAAAAAGAATATGCCCTGACTCATAAAAAGGAAATGAAGCACCCTACACACTAACATGGATGCCAGTTTGAAAGCTTAGTTTTTCAGAACTGAAGCAGCCTTCTCAGCATATTTTCTTGACTTCTAGAAAATCAGTTATGTAGGCCAGGTACAGTGGCTTACAGCTGTAATCACTTGAACCCAGGAGGTGGAGGTTGCAATGAGCTGAGATCACACCACTGCACTCCAGCCTGGGTGGCAGAGTGAGACCCTGTCTCAAAAAAAAAAAAAGGAAGTCAATCATCTTCTTTAATGTTAAATGAATTAATATTTATAAAGTACTTAGAATAGTTTCTGGCACATGTAAGTGAAAAATGAATTCTATTTTAACTCAGCACTGCACAGACCACTTTTCATCACTAGTGCTAAGTCAGCTTTGTACTTTTTTCTTGTATGCACTGTTCATATGTAGCAAGGATGAATTTTTTTTTTTTTTTTTTGAGAGGAAATCTCACTCTGTCACCAGACTGGAGTGCAGTGGCATGATCTTGGCTCACTGCAACCTCCGATTCCCAGGTTCAAGCAATTCTCCTGCCTCAGCCTCCCAAGTAGCTGGGACTACAGGCACACACCACCATTCCCAGCTAATTTCTGTATTTTTTTTTTTTTTTTTTTTTTTTTAGTAAAGAGGGGATTTCACCATGTTGGCCAGGATGGTCTCGATCTCCTGACCTGGTGATCCACCTGCCTCAGCTTCCCAAAGTTCTTAGATTACAGGCATGAGCTACCATGCCCAGCCGAATTTGTTTTTTAATTTTAGTAAGAGGCTAACCATCCAAAAAAATCTAATTATCATCAGATATGATATTTCCACTAACATGACACAGGTTTTGTTTAAAGCTTGAATTTGAAAAAGTCCTAAGAAAGTTCTTTAATGTATTTTTTGTAGTGAATCAACTTTCATACAAAAGTCTCTTTTATAATAATGATTTCATTCTGAATAAACTTGCTAATCTATAGTATAGATATATGGTGGAGTATTGGATAATAAAATTAGTCCCTGAAATTAACTGTATTTCTTTTTTTCTTCCTCTTTTTTTGTTGGGGGAGGGCAGGAAGGGTCAGGAAGGTGCGGGGAAGGCAACTCTTTCTTTAGGGTGGTCTCTTTCTTAATAGGGTCTCTATCTGCTGATCTCAGATATCCTATACTCTGGAAGGAAAAAAAAAAAAACAAAAAACAAATCTTAAAAGCCAGAAATGAAACAGCCAATGAAAAAAGAATTATGTTCACCCTTCCATCTTTGAGATTTAGGATAATAGTGTTTTCTAATAACCAGAAGCTTTAAAGGTTCCTATTAATTTAAACACAGGAGAAAAGTCAATCTGTGTTAATAATGTAACCTGGGATGCCATATGATAGAAATTAACCACCATCATAAAAGAAATTTGTTTCCTCCAATATTGTAAACATTTGTCTAATTTAGCTTTGGACAGTTTTGTAGCTACAGTTAGCCTAATGATGCCATTTATGAATTCAAAGCATTACCACTTTTGCAAGGATGCACAAAGCTCAGATAACTGCACTTACTCAGAAAAGTCTTTCACCTCTCCATTAAACCTTGGGATCCTTAAATGATTGCCTTTCAGTGGAAATTAATTTCACAAAACATGGTCAGTCAGTATGGTTCTAAGTTTGACTGTGCACTTAGATTACCTGGGAAGCTGTTGAGTTTCCAACATCCAAGCCACATCCCAAACCAATTAAATCAGAATCATCATGAGACTCAGACATCAGATATGTTAAAGCTGCCAGATGATTAAAAAATATAGCAAAGCTTTTGAATCACTTGTCTAAGGACTGTGATTTAGGCAGATACTTCTCATGGTTCTGCTCCATTGCTTTTTGAAGACTCAATATGCAAAGAATTTCTACTGTTTTTCTCTGAGCTTGAAGAATTGAGTTAAAGTAGACAAAATGGTATTAGATCCAAGGCAATTCTTTTGTGCTAGCTATTTCAAATCCTGTATAAATAGATGTTGATTTGTTGTTTGAAAGATTGAGGTAGCTTTTTATGTTTCCACCCGTGATGAAGAATAAATATACAAGTCATGTCGTTGAGTACAACTAATTGTGCAGTTTATACACTTTGCACTGTTTGTGATCTATTGTCACTTCAACAATGGCTCTTTTCTATTTTTACACCTCTTCACACCCCCTGCTATTTTGCAACATCTAATTACTATCACTTCTCTCTTCCTCTCCACTGCTTTTCATCAGTGTACTCTTCTACATTTCAGTTTTAAAATACTTTTTTATAGATAAGTCTTACTTCTCTTACATTTCAGCATAAAAACACCTATTTTCTAGATATTACCCAAATATGGCCTTGTGAAAAACAGTAGAGATCAAAGGTCTTATTCTAAATTGTTCACTGTGTCTTCCTCTAAAATATTTCTTGTGTATGCATCTATTAAGGTATCACACCATCTTATTCCATGGGCTGTGAACTGTGAAAAAGGGCAGTGCTTTACCCATCTTTGCATGAGCTAAACCAGTACCTACCACATGAAAATCTGTCAAAATAAACTGACAAAAGCTGCATTTAGGCCGGGCATGTTGAAATACACTTGTAATCCCAGCGCTTTTAGAGGCTGAAGTGGGAGGATCACTTGAGGCCAGGAATTCAAGACCACCTTGGGGCCGGACACAGTGGTTCATGGCTCTAATCCTAGTACTTTAGGAGACCGAGGCAGGCAGATCACTTGAGGTCAGAAGTTTAAAAGCAGCCAACATGATAAAAACCCATTTCCACTAAAAATGTTAAAAAATTATCCAGGCATGGTGGCAGGCACCTGTAATCCCAGCTACTTGGGAGGCTGAGGAGGAGAATTGCTTGAACTCAAGAGGTGGAGGTTGCAGTGACCCAAGATCATGCCATTGCACTCCAGCCTGGGCAACAAGAGCAAAACTCCGTCTCAAAAAAAAAAAAAAAAAAAAAAAAGCTAAAGACCACCTTGGACAACATAGCGATATGGTGTCTCTACAAAGAAAAAATAAAGTAACCAGCTTGCAGTCCTAGCTACTTGGGAGGTTAAAGTAGGAGGATCACTTGAGCCCAGGAGTTCAAGGCTGCAGTAAGCTATGATTGTGACACTGCACTCCAGTCTGGGTGATAGAGTGAGACACTGTCTGTGAAAAAGAAAAAAAAATACAGCTTCCCATACCAGAATTTATGTTGTTCTTAACACAAGTAGGTATAATTATCCTTTGAAATTCAGATTTAAATGGATATGAATTGCGAGAGTAGTGATTTTTCTTTTCTATTCCAGGTTTGTATTTCAGCAGTCAGAACAATTTGCAAAGGTGGAAAACCAGTATCAGTTACTGAAATTAGAAGCCAATGAATTCCAAGGACTTCAAAGTAAAATCAGTTTAATTTCAGAAAAGGTAATTATTAATTGGCTTATCTGGGACGTTTTTCCCATTTTCCTTCCCCACTGGCATTTCCCTATCCCAGCTCAGAACTTCTTTCTTCCTGCCTTTTAGACTATGACTATTTTAACTCTCACTGATCTTCCTACCTCTTGACATTCTCCCTCTGATCCATTTTGACTCAGATTGCATTTTGAAGGACAAGGATTTTTTAATATGACAATTTCTAGTGTTGAAAAAGATCAATTTGTTCATATTGGCATGATGTTAATTTTCTACTTATGTGCCAAGTATCTAGAGCATTGAAAATATAGTTGATCATGTTTATGGCATACCACCCTGAACGCACTCGGTCTCATCTGAAAATATGGTTGATCTTTGGACATAAAATTAGAATATGAATAATCCTTATTGGGAAAAGATCTATCCACTTTTTTCTTTATTTTCTACTTTTTAAGGATATATGTATATGCATTTAAGAATGGCTAGCCTAAGCTAGGAGCAGTGGCTCGTGCCTGTAATCCCAGCACTGTGGGAGGCCGAGACAGGCATATCACTTGAGGTCAGGAGTTAAGATACCAGCCTAGCCAACATGCTTACTCTAGTAATAGTGTGTAGGCTAATTTAGAGAACAAGCAACTGGAAGCAGATATTAGATATTACTTTTTCTAAAATACTGTCCTTCATCACTGAAGTCTAGGTTGGGTCTCCACCTAAATGCTTCCATAACTCTTCCCCTGTCATAGTGCATAAACACTTGTCTTTCTCATCAGTTAAACCAAGCTGCTTAAGGGCAGAACTGTATCTTGTTCAGTATTATATCTTCAGCATAATGCTGCAAGCACTAAATTAATGATCATTTCTAGGCCTTTCTGTAGTCTCTAAAGCTGTTATCTAAGTGTAGACTAAAAGAGGTCTATGACTTGGCCTTCTGTATTCCAGATACAGATTAGGAGGTGTCAGGGGCTTACCATAATTTACAAATACTTAAAACACTTTACCATTCCATTTGACTTGTCTCACTAAACTGTTTTTTTGTTTTTGCCTTTGTATCTGTAAGACCTGATTCTAGTACCTTCTCTGCAAGAGGTCAGTGGAAATTTCTTTTTCGGGCAGAAACCCTTCCAGAATTATAGGATTTAGGAAAGATACCAAATTTTATATAACGTTGCAGTTTCTAAAAAGCCAAATAACCATAAAAATGACATTGAAGTTGCCAGTGGAGTTAAAAAGAGGAAATTGTGATCTATTTCAGGTCCTTTAACATTATTTTTCTCTTGAATATGCTTCTATAGAAATGCTCAAATATCTAGGATTATATGTTCAGGTATATTTTTTTTAACATAGTGCTGGCTGGGCACAGTGTAATCCTAGTACTACAGGAGGCCAAGGCAGGCAGATCACTTGAGGTCAAGAATTTGAGACCAGCCTGGCCAACATGGTGAAACCCCCTCTCCACAAAAAATGCAAAAATTAGCCAGGCATACTGGCGTGTACCTGTAATCCCAGCTACTTGGGAGACTGAGACAGAGGAATCCTTTGAACCTGGGAGGCAGAGGTTGCAGTGAGTTGAGATGGCTTCACTGCACTCCAGCCTGGGTGATAGAGCCAGACTCCATCTCAAAAAAAAAAAAAAAGAAAAAGACACAGGGCTAACCTGTTTGTGAAAACTATTAACATAATAAATGTCTTTGTCAGTATGATTCTAATGTACTTGGATATTTTAGACATCTTCAGAATTTTAACTTGGAGTGTGTTATACTCCTGTTTGTTAAAGTGTGTTTCTCTAATATGAAAATTATTAAGAAGCCTTGGAAATTGTTTTGTGTTATAAATGCAGCTTGAGTCTACTGAAAGCATCCTGCAGGAAGCTACGTCATCCATGTCTTTGATGACCCAGTTTGAGCAGGAAGTATCCAACCTCCAAGATACCATGCATGGCATTCAAAATAATGAAGAGTTGCTTACTCAAAGGATGCAAAGCCTAAATGAGAAATTTCAGAATATTACGGATTTCTGGAAGAGAAGCCTAGAAGAAATGGATGCTAAAACAGACATTTTCAAATCAGAAGCAAAACATACACATTCTCAAGTAACTGTCCAAATTAACTCAGCTGAGCAGGAAATAAAATTGCTCACTGAACGGCTAAAAGATTTGGAAGACAGCACACTAAGAAATATTGGAACAGTAAAAAGACAAGAAGAAGAAGATCTCCTGCGAGTAGAGGAGCAGCTAGGCTCTGATACAAAGGCAGTTGAAAAGTTAGTAGAGGAACAGCGTGCCCTCTTTGCCAGAGATGAAGATCTGACTAATAAACTTTCCGACTATGAACCCAAAGTTGAAGAATGCAAGACACATTTGCCAACAATTGAAAGTGCTATTCACTCTGTTCTCAGAGTCTCTCAGGATCTGATAGGAACAGAAAAGAAAATGGAAGACTTGACTATGCAGATGTTTAATATGGAAGATGATATGCTGAAAGCGGTATCTGAAATAATGGAGATGCAGAAAACTTTTGAAGGAATTCAGTATGATAATAGCATATTAAAGATGCAAAATGAACTGGATGTTCTAAAAGAAAAAGTTCACGATTTTATAGCATACTCAAGTACAGGAGAAAAGGGAACTTTAAAAGAATATAATTAGAAAATAAAGGAATTGGTGATTTTTAAATTCATGACAATTATTCTGATGAACCATATCATTATACATTAATTGATTAGTTCCATGATTTTGAGTTATTTTGATATGCCTCATCTTATGCTACATTATTGGAAAATAAACGAGATGTCCACACAAATGGATTATCCACATAATCAAAGCTTATCTTTTTAAGCACTAAAACTTATTTCATTTTAACCATTTTAAATAGAAATAGTTCTTTACAAATATTCCTCTACTTTTAAAACAAGATACTTAATATTTTTAATATTGTTTAAAGAATTAGTGGACATCATTATTAATTTCACCTATTATATTGGACCCACATATATTGATGTCTCCAGGAGCTAATGAAGAGTATTTACTGCTTCACTAAATAACCCCAATTTGCCGTTTTTCAAACCTATCTCATACCTTTTCTGTCACCTGATCTTGCTGTCAGGTTAGTTGGTAATCTGCCTGCCTCAGCCAGTTCTTCACTTTCTTATGTAATTCACTGCAGGTTAAGAATCCAGACAATCAAGTTCATAGGAATTTTGTGTAAAATAAAAGATAACATGCCTGAGGGAGAGCCTGGTGCCTTTGCTATGAATTAATATGCACTTTCTGAAAACTATGAAGCCTGGGAAACATTTTAGTTTTTGTTAAGGTTCTAAACTGTGTTACACATACTTGTAAGACTTTTAAAATCAGAGTATGTTCTTATATAAGGCCTTTCTTATGAATTATGTGTATATAAATCTTTGACATATCTTTATATACCTGGGTTTTAAGTTCTAACTGTGTTAGACATGACTTTGCCAGATCCATGATCTCTAGATAACCTACTTAAAATAAAAATAAATAAGCCTGTGGCCTGTTTTAAGGAGGGAAAAGTAACTTAACTATGATAATTAGTTACGCTAATAACTATGGAAGTTAAAAGCATGTCATTTTAAAGATTTCCCAAACCACACCACTAAATTTGTTTTACAAATTGACTTTATCTTATTTGAAATTATATAATTTAGTCAGCTGCATATGAAAGTTTGTTCTTGTTTGTTTTAGTCAATAACCTTACCAGTTTTATAATGCAGTTTCAATGAAATTAAACACACAAGGAACTTGAAAGCAGTCGGTTACAAAAAGGTAGTTGTGGTCAAGTAGTTTTAATATGTAAATATGCAAGTTTTTGGAGAACCCCCAAACTCGGTCTGCATTGGAGTTAGGAGGGCTGGTGTTAGACAGCCGTGACTCATAAAAATAAGCCTGAAGAGTTATATTATTAAAGGGCATAGCAGTCTTAACATTATACTTACTGACTTCTGAATGTCTCTTATTTGTGTGCACTGACAAAACTCTATTTGTTTACTTTTATTTTCATACTAATAAAATAGATGGTAAAGTTAGCTGGAACTTTTGTTGTTTTAACCTCCATCCTGTCAAGGCAGATGTGATCTCTTACACTCTTCATATTTAAATATTTTTTCTCACCTATCACCACATTTGATATAAGGTTATTAGGAACTTATATATGCCATGGTAATGGTTACTGAAAGCAAATGGAAACAAGGTGGCCACTGCTCTATAAGGACACAAGGGAAAGAAAAACTGCACTTCTGCAAGTACAACATGAGAAAACCATTAAAGTATATATGTGTGTGTATATAGATTTAGATATATACTGTATTTAGGAAGAGGTTTTCCTATTAAGAAATTTTTTTAGAGAGATTTAGATGTACTTAATTTGTCTTTCACTGTTTCTTCCATTCATTTATTTAACACCAGTGCTTAAAATTTCAAAAACTTTCCTGTGTATCAAATATTAAATTACGTTGTTAGTCTTTTCTTTAGGGAAAATTATCAATACCCTAAAACACATTTTTGTATCTTTGTAACTGATTAATTTTATATCAATTTCTTATAAAGTGTCCAGGCACAGTGCCTCATACCTATAATCTCAACATTTTGGGAGACTGAGGCAAAATGGCTTGACCCCAGGAGCTTGAGGCAGCCTGGGTAACATAGTAAGACCTCATCCCTATGAAAAAAAAAATGTGTAAGGAGGAGTGGGGCCAGGCACAATGGCTTACTCCTGTAATTCCAATCCTTTGGGAAGCTGAGGTAGGAGAATCACTTGAGCTCAAGAGTTCAAGACCAGCCTGGACATGGTGAGACCTCATTATCTACTAAAAGTCAAAGAAAGCACATGCCTGTAGTTCTAGCTATGAAGGAGGCTGAGCCCAGGTGTTCAAGGTTGCACGGACCTGCACCACTGTGTTCCAGCGTGGGTAACAGCAAGACCCTATCTCAAAAGCATTAAGAGTGCTGGATTGACTGGGCATGGTGGCTCACGCCTGTAATCCCAGCACTTTGGGAGGGAGGCCAAGGTGGGCAGATCACCTGAAGTCAGGAGTTCGAGAGCAACCTCACCAATATTATGAAACCCTGACTCTGATAAAAATACAAAAATTAGCTGGGCATGGTGGTGGGCATCTGTAATCCCAGCTACTTGGGAGGCTGAGGCAGGAGATTTGCTTGAACCTGGGAGGTGGAGGTTGCAGTGAGCTGAAATCATCCCATTGCACTACAGCCTGGGCAGCAAGTGAAACTCCATCTCAAAACAAAAAAGAGTACTGGATCAATTTTTTTAATGTAACATGAATAAATCACTTTTAGAATACAAGCATCTAATTGTTTTTAAACTTTTGAACATACAATTTTAAAATATAGTAATATTGCCTTAAATTTTGCTTAATGATAAGAAACTATTAACTAAGTGTACTTGTATATTTTACAACCAAAAATGTTGATTTATTACCCTGTATGGCTTCATTGAAAAAACCCATAAGGTGCAACATTAGTGTTTTTTTTTTTTTTTTTTTTTTTTTGAGATGGAGTCTTGCTTTGTCACCCAGGCTGGAGTGCAATAACATGATCTCAGCTCACTGCAACCTCTGCCTCCCGGGTTCAAGCAATTGTCCTGCCTCAGCCTCCCAAGTAACTGGGATTACAGGTGCACACTGCCACACCCAGCTAATTTTTTTGTATTTTAGTAGAGACGGGGTTTCATTGTGTTGCCCAGGCTGGTCTCAAACTCCTGAGCTCAGGCAATCCACCTGCCTCTGTCTCCCAAAGTGCTGAGACTACAGGCATGAGCCACCTCACTGGCCAGTAGTAGTATTTTTTATCTCAACCTAATTGTATACCTTTGTATGAATTTATAATCTTGTTCAAACTTTGATATATCATTATACAATAATGATGCTGAAAATTTACCAAACTCAATAAGAAAAAAAAAAACATTCCTTATAGACTTATTTCATATTTGCACAGTTGACAAAAGCTCTGCAAATTTTCCTAGCATCTGGTCATTTCAATTTATAAGCTATTAATTAATTTTGAGACAGGATCTCACTCTGTCACCCAAGCTGGAGTGTGGTGGTGCAATCACAGTTCACTGCAACTTCAGCCTCCTGGGCCCGAGTGATCCTCCCATCTCAGCTCCTCAGATTGCTGGGACTACAGGTGCACACCACCATGCCCAGCTAATTTTATTTTTTTATAGAAACGGAGTCTCACGTTGCCCAAGCTGGTCTCAAACTCCTGGGCTGAAGCAGTTCTCCTACCTCAACCTCCCAAAGTGCTGGGAATAGAGGCGTAAGCCACCACACCCAGGCTATAAACTATTAATTTAATACAAATCAAAATATTCCACCCCAGCTTTACACAGCAGGAGAGGAGAGAACTAACATTTTAGCACCTGTTATAATATATACCTACACGTATGTCAAACATTTCTAGGAAATTTACATTTGTCAGCTTTTTTTTTTTTTTTTTGAGTTGGAGTCTCACTCTGTCACCCAGGCTGGAAGTGCAATAGTACGATGTTCGGCTCACTACAACCTCTGCCTCCCAGGTTCAAACAATTCTTCTGCCTCAGCCTCCTGAGTAGCTGGGATTACAGGCGCCTGCCACCACACCTGGCTAATTTTTGTATTTTTAGTAGAGATGGAGTTTCACCATACTGGCCAGGCTGATCTCTTGGCCAGGCTGGTCTCTTGGCCAGGCTGGTCTCGAACTCCTGACCTTGTGATTCTCCTGCCTTGGCCTCACAAAGTGCTGGGATTACAGGCATGAGCCAACGCGCCCAGCCCATCATCATCATTTTAACAGCTCTATATATTGATTACCTACATTGTGCCAGTCATTATCACTAATTCTTACTACACCTTTGCTAGTTATTAGACCTATTTACAAATAAGGAAATGGAGACTTAGGAATATTAGGAACATTGCAGTCACACTGTAGACCTAGGTCTGTTCAATTCCAGAGGCCAAGGACTTCTCACTACACTGTGGGGCCTGCTACTATTCAACCAGGGAAGAAAAATCACAACAAATCTGCTGTTAGTAGAACTATCTTGATAACTCGAAAGAAATAATTCAGTCAAATGTGTTCTCTCTACCATGTTGCCATTAAACTAGACTCTTAAGTCCCTCAAAAGCTATAGCTGTGCTCTAAAATCGTTTGGCCCTTGAGCATAAGAAGGAATCAACGGGCTAGGCATGGTGTGGTTCATGCCTGTAATCCCAACACTTTGGGAGGCCGAGGCAGGCAGATCACCTGAGGTCAGGAGTTTGAGGCCAGCCTGACCAACATGGAGAAACCCTGTCCCTACTAAAAATACAAAATTAACCGGGCGTGGTGGCGCCTACCTGTAATCCCAGCTACTTGGGAGGCTGAGACAGGAAAATCACTTGAATTAGGAGGCAGAGGCTGCGGTGAGCCAATATCACGCCATTGTACTCCAGCCTGGGAAATGAGTGAAACTCTGTGTCACAAAAAAAAAAAAGAAAAAGGAATCAGTAAATGAATAAACGTTGAAGAAGAGGAGAAAGCTATGCTAAAGAGTCCTAAGTTGGACTCCTCTAATCTATTCATAGGTTTTGCCTCTGCATATTCTGGGTACTTTATTTTAGGGCTTAGTTTTAAATAGTAAAGGCTCTCATTATTATATACCAATAATCTCTAAGATCCTTTCTGGCTTTAAGTGGTTTTGTTTACTTATTTGCCCTTTTTTTAAATATTAAAAAAAAAAGTAGAGATTAGGGGGGGTCTCTCTATGTTGCCAGGCTGGTCTCAAACTCCTGACCTCAACGGATCCTCCTTCCTTGGCCTTCCAAAGTGCTGGGATAACAGGTGTCAGCCACTGCACCTGATCCAAATGGTTTTAAATTGTACAGATCAATAAAATTTCCAGGTCCTTTAATAGAATTTAAAGATCCTGGCCAGGTGCAGTGGCTGAAGCATGTAATCGCAGCACTTTGGGAGGCCAAGGTAGGCGGATCACGAGGTCAGGACGGTCCTGGCCAACATGGTGAAACTCCATCTCTACTAAAAATACAAAAATTAGCTGAGTATGGTGGCAGCCACCTGTAACCCCAGCTACTCAGGAGGCTGAGGCAGGAAAATCACTTGAACCGAGGAGGTAGAAGTTACAGTGAGCCAGGATGGCACCACTGCACTCCAACCTGGCCACTGAGTGATAGACTTCATCTCAAAAAAAAAAAACTCCTTTAGCTAGTTTTTGGAAAGCAGATTGGAACCAGAAATCATAGTCTTGAACCATGTTGTTGTGCTTGTAGATCCAGATAATATTTAACATTACAGGGCAGCATCTAAGCCTAGTACCTTGAATATACCATAGGAATTTAATAAATATTCAGGCCGGGCGTGGTGGCTCATTCCTGTAATCCCAGCACTTTGGGAGGTTGAGGTGGGTGGATCACTTGAGGTCAGGAGTTCGCAACATGGTGAAACCCCATCTCTACTAAAAAAAAAAAAAAAGAAAAATTAGCTGGGTGTGGTGATGCATGCCTGTAATACCAGCTACTTGGGAGGCTGAGGCCAGAGAATTGCTTGAACTCAGGCGACAGAGGTTGCGGTGAGCCGAGATTGCGCCACTGCACTCCAACCTGTGCAATAGAGCAAGACTCCATCTCAAAAAATACTAATAATACTAAAATAAATATTCAAATCACTTATGTACCTTTTTTTTTTTTTTTTTTTTTTTTTGATCTGAGAAAGAGTCTGGTTCTGTCACCCATACTGGAGTGGCATAATCTCAGCTCACTGCAACCTCTACCTCCCAGGCTTAAGTTGTCCTCTCAGCTCAACCTGGCTATTTTTGTATATTTTGTAGAGACAGGGTTTCACCACATTGTCCAAGCTGGTCTTGAACTCCTGATCTCAAGTGATCCACCCACCTCACCTCACAAAGTGCTGGAATTACAGGCATGAGCCACCATCCCCGGCCTTCACTGATGTGCTCTTTTCAGCTACTGATAGACTCTTAACTCATCTATCCATCCTAGGCAAATAGGTTAACCAAGCCTATTAGCCATGTGTGGTGGCGCATGCCTATAGTCCCAGCTACTCAGGAGGCTGAGGCAGGAGAATCGCTTGAACCCAGGAGGCAGAGGTTTCAGTGAGCTGAGACTGCACCATTGCACTCCAGCCTTGGTGACAGAGTGAGTGAGACTCCATCTCAAAAAAACAAGCAGAATGAATAAGTTCTGGAGAGCTATTGTATAGCATGATGACCATAGATAATAATGATATATACTGGAAAATTGCTAAGAGACCAGGTGCAATGGCTCACAACTGATAAACTTAGCACTTTGGGAGGCCAAGACCAGTTAATCACGTGAGATCAAGAGCTTCAGACCACCCTGGCCAACATGGTGAAAACCTGTACCCACTAAAAATACAAAAATTAGCCAGGTGTGGTGGTGCACGAATGTGGTACCATGTATTCGGGAGACTGCAGCAGGAGAATCACTTGAACTCAGGAAGTAGAGGTTGCAGTCAGCTGACATGGGGCCATTACATTCCAGCCTGGGTGACAGAGTGAGTGAGACTTCCATCTCCAAAAAAAAAAGAGAAAGAATTTCTAGGAGAGTAGATCTTAAATATTCTTACTACAAAAAAAATATATATGTGAGGTGATGGATATGTTCATTAGCTTGATTTAATCATTTCACAATATGTGTGTATATATGTATATCAAAACATTACATTGTACACAATAAATATACATATTTTAATTTGTCAATTATACCTTAATAAAGCTGAAATAAAAAAGAAGTTTTGTTACCTTGTCTCACCCCACAAAGCTCAATTGGAAGAAACTGTTTTTTCTCTTCTCTAGCAACTGAAAAAACACATCACTGTCTCATGTAGCTCATTTTATTAATGTACAGAGGACCAATTGTGAAAATAATATAAAAATGTAATTTCCAATAACATTTCACAACATTTTCTCAAATGTTTTCCTTCTTATTCATTAGTAATTCACTTACATTGTTCTAAAGTCTCTTACTTTTGAAGCCATCTTTTACCATATGCTTTCCCAAAGAACGGTAAAATTGTAGTTAAAAAGTAACATAAGGCAGGGTGTGGTGGCTCATGTATGTAATCCCAGGTGTGGATTTGGGAGGCCGAGGCATGCAGATCACCAGAGGTCAGGAGTTTGAGACCAGCCTGTCCAAGATGGCAAAGCCCTGTCGCTATTAAAAATATAAGAAAAAAAAATTAGCTGGGCATGGTGGTGCACACCTGTAGTCCCAGCTACTCAGGAGGCTGAGGCAGCAGAATCACTTGAACTCGGGAGGTGGAGATTGCAGTGAGCTGAGGTCACGCCACTGCACTCCATGCTGGGTGACAGAGCAAACCTTCATCTCAAAAAAAAAAAAAAAAATTTAGTAAAAAACACAAAATTTAAGATGAAATTTAAATGCTAAGCTTCTAATACATTTAATCATTGTGATATTATATTTTCTTATAGTGGCAGAAATCTGAAGCTATCATGGAACAACTGAAGTCTTTTCAAATAATTGCTCATCTAAAGCATCTACAGGAAGAAATTAATGAGGTAAAAACTTGGTTCAATGGGATAACTGAAAAACAGGATATACTGAACAACAATCTGACAATGCTTTCTCAAGACATTACAAAAGTAGAACAAAGTACAACTTCCATGACAAAAGATGTTGGTCTCAAGATTACAACTGTAAAAACAGATATGCGACGGATTTCAGGTTTAGTAACTGATGTAATATCATTGACAGATTCTGTGCAAGAACTAGAAACTAAAATAGAAAAAGTAGAAACAAGTACAGTAAAAAATATTGGTGATCTTCTTTCAAGTAGTATTGATCGAACAGCAATGCTCCGAAAGGTAGCATCTGAAAATTCACAAAGAATTAACTCTGTTAAGAAGACACTAACTGAGCTAAAGAGTGATTTCAACAAACATACAGATAGATTTCTAAGCTTAGAAAGTGACAGAGCCAAAGTTCTGAAGACAGTGACTTTTGCAAATGATCTAAAACCAAAAGTGTATAATCTAAAGAAGGACTTTGCTCGTTTAGAAACATTAGTAAATGATTTAACACTACGCATTGGGAGATTGGTTACTGACTTACTACAAAGAGGGAAAGAAATTGCTTTCTTAAATGAAAAAATATCTAATTTAACAATAGTCCAAGCTGAGATTAAGGATATTAAAGATGAAATTGCACACATTCCAGATATGAATTAGTTTGACATTATGGTTTAATGATTTCCATGGAAAAAAGAAAAAATATAAAGAAAAATAAAAATAAAAAAGAATTAGTTTGACATTATTGAGATTAGACTAAAGTAATTTTTTTAATGAGACCTCTCGTTATGAGAAGACTGGTAATCAGAAATAATGATATTTTGGAGTAAAAGTCATTTTGTATTTAATTCTATTTTGTACAGCAAAAATAAAACTTTTAAACAGGTTGATTTTCCAAAATAAATATACTAAAACCTATTTTTCCAACTTTATATAGCAAGAACTTTATCCATCCTTCTGACATGCATGTTGTTACACACAGACACACACACACACACACACACACACACACACACACACACATGAGGAGTGGCAGAATCTGCTGATAGCACTGGGAAATCTTGAAGGGGCAGAATCTGAATCCCCACTTGCCCTCTCTGGCTGCCAGGAGCCCAGCGTGTGTGGTTGGGGACCTAACTGAAGAACTACCCCTGAGGGGACAGGGCTGCAACATTCATTATCCAATTAGAGGAAGAGAAACTAGAAAGGTCACAGCCAGTGAGCTCCAGGGAAATAAAAAGTACACCTTCCTAGGTCTTTCATGGCTTTAGGAAACAGGGAAAGGAACAGTAGTGTCTTGGTCTGTTTGGGCTATTACTTAACAGAATATAGCAAGAAATTTAAATAGCCTATAAATAACAAATTTATTTCTCACTATTCTAGAGGCTGGAAAGTCTGAGATCAGGGTGCTGGCAGATTCAGTGTCTGGTGTGGGCCCACCTTCTGGTTCATAGATAGCACCTTCTAGCTGTGTTCTCACATGGTAGAAGGGGCAAGCAGCTCTCTGGGGCCTCTTTTATAGGGGCACTAATCCTGTTCATGAAGACTCCTACCTTATGACCTAATAACCTCCTAAATGTCTCACCTTGGATTTCAACCTATGAATTTCGGGGAGACACATTCAGGTCATAGCAAGTAGGTTACTTAAAAGGGGTTGGAAAGTGGCTTCTAGAGCAAGGTTTGTGGGGGAGGGGATGGATTGAAGGGGGCTTGTCATGCCTCAGACAGAGACTCTGCCTCAAAGCAACACAACTCATGTGTGATGATGATGTGACCAGAAGTAGCCAAAGCAACTAGAGAAGGAGGCTCTAAGCCAAGCGTGGTGGCTCACCCCTATAAACCTAGCATTTTGGGAAGCCAAGCAGGGGAGGGAGGATCATCTGAGGTCAAGGGTTTGAGACTAGCCTGACCAACATGGTGAAACTCTGTCTCTTTTAAAAATACAAAAATTAGCCAGGAAGGTGGTGGGTGCCTATAATCCCAGCTACTTGGGAGGCTGAGGCAGAATTGCTTGAGCCCATGAGGTGGAGGTTGCAGTGAGCAGAGATCACTCCATTACACTCCGGCCTGGGAGACTAGGAGACTGGGAGACAGAGCAAGACTTTATCTCAAAAAAAAAAAAAGGAGGCTCTAACAGCATTGGCAATTCAAATGACATAAAACTTTAGAAAATGCAAAGTAATTTAAAGTGACAGAAAGCAGATCAATGGTTGCCTGTTGCCTTTTGTCATGTCAAGGCATAACAAAAGAAGATGGATGTCCCAGCTCAAACAGTAGCAAATTCACCCTTCTGCCTTTTTGTTCTATTCAGGCCCTCAATGGATGGGATGATATTCACTCAGATTAATGAGAGTGATCTTACTCAGTCTACCAAGTCAAATGCTAAGCTCTTCTGGAAACACTGTCACAGACACACCCAGAAATAAAGTTTTACCAGCTATCTGGGCATCTTTTAGCCCAGGCAGGTTGAAACATAAAATTATCCATCATACCTAGGGATAGAGATGGAGACCGGTGTAGATTACAAAAAGCCACAAGGAAACTTTAAGGAATGAAGGTTGTTTATCATCTTCATTGTGATAGGTATATGTCAAACTAATCAAATTATATACTTTTAAAAAAATGTTTATCTATTTATTTTTTTTTATTTTTTTTTTAGAAAAGGAGAAAGAAAGAAACAGCGAAAGAAAGAAAAAAAAGAATGAAAGAGAGAAAGAAAGAGGAAGAGAAAGAGGGAGAGAGAATGGGATTCTTGTTTTATTGCCCAGGCTAGAATACAGTCTAAAAATGAGTATTAAAAACCTCTTTTATGCCAATAATTGTGCTTAACAATGGAGACAGGAAGGAATAGGGGAT
>PVKP010012004.1:0-59714 GCA_004027715.1 Plecturocebus donacophilus
GTGGTGGCTGAGGTCTGTGTGTGGGTTCTCCTCCGTGGTGGCTGAGGTCTGTGTGTGGGTTCTCCTCCGTGGTGGCTGAGGTCTGTGTGTGGGTTCTCCTCCGTGGTGGCTGAGGTCTGTGTGTGTGGGGTTCACCTCCATGGTGACTATGTCCACCCAATGCACCTCCATACAGGTACATGGAGAAGATTCCCTGAAGTTCCCCTGAGCCTCCCTTTCTGAGGGGAGATTGAGAAACAGGGGTCAATGGCACAAGCTGTGGCCTGTCATGCAGTCGCCCTCACACCTTCCTCCTCCACTGTCCTGTATAATTTCCCCTCCTTGGTCAGCGTCCCCCCTGCTGCTCTCAGTGGCTTACCTGGTGTTTTGGTTTGCACTGTGGCCTCCAGAAAGGTATGCTGAGGTTCTAACCCAGGCATCTGTGAACATGACTTTATTTAGAAATAGGGTCTTTGCAGATGTGATTAGTTAAGATGATGCCAAACTGGAGGAGAGGAGGCTCCGATTCCAAATGATTGGTGTCCACATAAGAAGACAAGAAGACACAGAAGACAGAGGGAAGACGGCAGGTGTGAAGGCACAGACGGCGACTGGAGAGATGCATCTTTAAGTCAAGATTTCCAGGAGCTCCCCGAAGCAGGAAGAAGCGAGGGACTCTCTCCAGCATGTTTCACAGCGAGTGTGGCCCTGCTGGCAGCACGTTTGCAGACTTATAGAGAAAATGAATTTTTGGGGTTTGAGTACTTTGTTACAGGAGCCCAAGGAAGTAAACATGACGCCATCCTGCTTAAAGGGGTCTGGGCCCCTGAGGACCATTCATACATTAGGCCAGGGCTGCTATTCTTGTCGATTTACAATTGCAAGCAGACAAGGGAGTGCCCATGGGTGCCACGTGGATCGCTGGAGTCCCATTTTCCCTTCCTGGTCTTACACAACAGCAACCCGATCTTCCTCTGCTAATCAGGGCCACTTATCCCTGCTAAGACAGCAACCCCTCTTCTTGTCTGCTGGCCTCACTAAGACAGCAACCCCTCTTCTTGTCTGCTGGCCTCTGGGCACAAGAAGTCCAAAGTACCCAGCCAGAAACCAAAAATTCAAAGCTCACTGTGACCTTTACTGAGTCTCCTAGAAAGAATATGCACCCTTTGGGGACCACAATCTCTAACATTGCAAAGCCCAGAGTTGTGGGGATGAAATAAAATGCCCCCCAGTAGTGAGCCACCTGCGCAGCTGACCTGCCACTGGCCAGAAGATATGTATATATTTTCACCTTGGGCCACTTCTCCTTCCACACAAGTGGACGACCAGCCAATATTTTGCCCCTTGGGAAGACTTTCCCTGGCGACTATCTTCAAGGCCACCCCCAAATGCAGTTATAATGCCACTGGATCTATTTGTGGTTTGTACCCAATACTGGGCCAACTTACCTGTAAACCAAATACTGGTTTTTCTTCTCCTTCAGCTTGTCATAAGGGATCCCTTTGTATGGCCACAGGGACCAGCTGGAGGAGCAGCTACTGCAGCTATAAGGGGCGGTATGAGTGTCTGGGGTCCCTGGTCATGCAGCTTCCACATGCCTCAGGCCACCCTAGGATATACCGTTTCCAGCTTATGCTGGACCGCTGCTGGGCCCTTCTGATTTCATGACTTGGTGGGTCTGACAATCCACTCATGATAGGCCATTTCTGATGCATGATCCTTTAATGCTCCACAGCCAAGCATTCTGTCTTTCCCTTTTTTCTTTTTTTTTTTTTTTTGAGATGCACTCTCACTCTGTCACCAGGCTGGAATGCAGTGGCGCAATCTTGGCTCACTACAGCCTCCGCCTCCCGGATCCAGGCGATTCCCCCACCTCAGCCTCCCAAGTAGCTGGGATTACAGGAGCACACCACCACTCCTAGCTAATTTTTTGTATTTTAGTAGAGATGGAGTTCCACCATGTTGGCCAATGGTCTAGATCTCCTGACCTCGTGGTCTACCCTCCTCGGCCTCCCAAAGTGCTGGCATGACAGGCGTGAGCCACCACATCCAGCCTACCACTCATTCTGTCTCTACCAGAGCCCACTAACACATAAGAAGCTGTTTGCAAAGACCTGTAACTCCATACTGCAGATGGCATGGCATGCTCCAGAGCCCCAGTGGATTTCTGACCTCATAGAAGAGGAAACCAGGGCAAATGCCAGGTCAGTAAACTGGTGCTGCTGGATTAAACCCAGAGATCCTGATTCTGCAGCCTGAGCTCTGAACTTCTGAGTACTGAGGACCATTTGGTTTGCTCAGGAACCAGGAGAGTTTCTGAGCTGTCAGGGAAGGAGAGATGAGCACAAATTTAAAGAAAGTTCTCATGAGAGTCACAGCGATGCCACACCATCTTCAGGCCCAAGCCTGGCTGTAGGAATAAGGATGAAATGGGTTTTAATGTAATTCTTCTTTCTTCCTCAGGGGCTGGACATGTGTGTGCATGGAGAGGGGAAAGAGATTTGACCGACCCCGTGCTATGAGCTCAGGCTTTTTCCCCCTGATGCATGCCACCTGCTGAGTTCCCAGAGGATGACAGGATGAGTGTCTTTCAGCAGACTTCTTACTCCTCTCTGCACTGTGCAGATAGGCTCCTGATAGTCCAGTCTATAGACGAGTTCTGCAGACATGCATGGTCATGTTCAACTCCCAGCAGTGAGTACAGATGAGGCTCAACCTGGGACCATTGCTAAACCAGAAAACGGTCATGTTCTCAAAATATTAAGAGGCTAAGGGCCAAGATGCTACCACTTCTCCTCCATCAAACTTCGTCTTCCCTTCCTCTTTCTCTCTTTCTCTCAGTAAAAAAGTGTTTCCTCCAATAAATACTTCAGAAACTTTTTGGGTTTTTTCTTTTCCTGTAGTGTAATTTTATTCATGCTGTGTTTACCTTAAACATAAGCATATTGGAAGAGCTCCCAGACATTCTGCATATTTTTAAAACATTTCAAGCTGATTTTCTTTAGTGAAAACAATCTTCCTTCTTCCTGGAAGTTTCTTTAGCAGCTGGTACTTTCTTTGAGGACCACCTTCTACTGCATGCAAAGACTTGAAAGGGGGAATGCTTTAGCTGGCATTGAGCAGAACGATAAAAAGCTCTGAGTAATCATTGTTTTCATTTCCAAAGAAGATAAACAAAATGGATTTTCAATGGTAAAGAAATACTTCTAAGGTAATTTTCACAGGGACTTTCTCTGATTCTAAGCTCCTAACTCTTCAGTCTACTGCAGAACTCTCTTGTCTAGTAAGCAAGACAAGTCCGCCTAAAGTCTTAGAATGCCTACATGCATTACAGGTAGCTACCTGTAATGAAGTCATAGCATGCAGACATTCTAAGACTTTAGAATTAAGTGAAGAATGTATTGCAGTTAGTTGGGTGGTGCACATCACCTCCTAGCTCCAAATTACATGTGGCTCCATCATGACATCTTAGGCACAGCATTCAATTTAAATTTATTTCAGTAGCCACTGAAGACCATTAATCAAGTTCAGTGTTCCTCACAGTCTGGCCCAGGGATGACCTATGTCAGAATCACTTGGATTGCTCATTTAAAAAAACAAAAACAAACAAACAAACAAACAAAAAACAGATTTTCTGGTTCTTACTCCGAAACTACTGAATCAGAATCTCTGAGTGATAACTACAAATATGCATTTTAAACAGGTTCCCTGCATGACTTATAAACACAGAAAAGTTTGAGAGCCATCACCCCACAGAGTGATTACTCTTCCGTACCTTGTCCTAGCCTGGTCCTTGGGAGTATCCCTTGGCCTGAGAGTAAAGAAAACACAGTTGTAAGTAATGGATATGGAGTTATGAGACACAGGATCAAGATCTGACTTTGCCTTGAATGTGCCACTTGTCTGACTTCTTCATGAATCCTCTTTTCTGATGTCTGAAACAATAATGATAATATTTTTAGCCAAAGGAGTTGTTGCAAAAATTCAAAGACATAATTAATGTAAAGCTTTTATGGACTTAAATTCTACTTTCTATTTTTTTTAAACCATCTAAACCATATAGAAAGTTTGCAATACAAACTTTCGGTACTGAAACACAGTAGCAAAAACTCCTTTTTCTTCTCTGAGACATTTGAGAGTAAGTTGCTATCCTAATGTTTTAGTGGGTATTTTCTACAATCTAGGATGATCTCTTACATAACCATAACTCAACCATCAAAATCAGGAAACTTACAGTGATACATCACCAATATCTAGTTATTTGACTACCCTCAACTTCTGCCAGTTGCTTCGGTAAATTTTTTATAGCAAGATAAATCTTGTTCAAAATCACACATTGTGTTTAGTTATCACTGATCTTTATGTATGCTTAATTAAAACAGTTCTCAGGTCTTTCCTTGACTTTCATGACCTGGATCCTTTTGAAGATTGCAGGCTAATTATTTGGTAGAGTGGCCCTCAATTTGGACTTGTCTGGCATTTTCTTGTGACTACATCCTGGTAGCACATCTGTGGCCACAGTAGCTCAGAGTGACCCTGTGCTCTCCTCATTGTACCCCTCAGGTGCCACATGACTTGGATTTCTTCCATTACTGGAGATGTTCACTCTGACCACGTGGCCAGGATGTCGTCTTCCAGGCTTCTGCATGTAAAGTTATTCTTTCCTTTTTTTGTAATTAATAAACATTTCGTGGGAAGATACTCTGAAACTGTGTAAATATCCATGCCTCATCAAACTTTCAATCTACTTGTCTATTTATACTGGTATGAGCTCTTGGCTTTCTACTTTACTCAGTGGTTCAAAGTCTGTCACTATCACTACCTATTTGACCCTAGATCCCCTAAGATGTGGGCAGTGGGAGGTCCTCTGTGTGGCTTCTGTGTCCCATTGGGTTATCCCCATCATTCTTTGAGCACTGTCTTGTTTGCTGGCCAAACAGGAGGGTCCATTCTCACCTTTACTTTCTCTTCTCCAGTCCTGGCATCAGCCCTTTCTCCAAAAAACCATAGTTCATTGTTGTGGAGAATAACATTTAGAAGCCAAATTTGGTCACTTGAGGTGCTCGTTGCAGTAGGAGTATCACTGCTCTCAGTTCCTCTCAGTGGACAGAGCTAGGGAATATCTGTGTGTGCATGTGCATAACACACACGTTTATATCTATATTTATTCCTTTAATTATTCATATGTCCATGTTTTCATAGATATGGATAGGTTATATATTCTTCATATATATAAAATCATTTCATATATACAAAATTATTTGTTTTCATAAATGCCTCGTCAATCCAACATTGCAGTGTTCATCCCAGCTATTTCCCTTCTGAAACAGTTTAGCTGTGTCCCTACCTAAATATCACCCTCAATCGTAGCTCCAGTAATTCCCACTTGTGGGAGGGACCCCATGAGAGATAAATGACTCATGGGGTTGGTTCTCCCATATTGTTTTCATGGTAGTGAATAAGTGTCATGAGATTTGATTATTTTATCCAGGGTTTCTCCTTTTGCTTGGCTCTCATTTTCTCTCTTGCCTGCCACCATGTAAGATGTGCCTTTTGCCTTCTGCCATGATTGTGAGGCCTCCCCAGCCACGTGGAACTGTGAGTCCATTAAACCTCTTTTTCAGTGTAATTCACCCAGTCTTGGGCACATCTTTATCAGAAGCATGAAAATGGACTAATACACTTTCCCATATCTGTAACTCCATTTTGGCAGCTCCCTTCTCCAGTAAGAAATCTGGCTTCTCATACACCTATCAGTCCCTTTGTGTGTAATCAGTCTCCCACATCAGCCTCTATTCCCTCCTCTGGCTAGACACAGTCCTCACCCCCTCAAGTTCCAACACCCATGCCAGGCCACTCACAAGGATGTCCCACCCTGCTAGGATTCTGACACCATGCTCTGTGCTACTGTAGCCCACTACCTCACTGCCAACAAAGATACCAGTGTGCTCCATCTCACCAGTGCCTTAAAGATTAAGGTGCTCAGAAAAAAAAGAAGGGGAAAAGCAATTTTTATGATCTTTTTAAATTTTTTACATTTAATCCGAAGGCGTGTGTCGTTTATGAAAAACTATAAGATCTTTTAGGTTAGGAGGGAGATCTTTTAGGTTAGGAGAGAGATCTTTCAGGTATAATCAGTCTCAAGAGATTTGCTTCCCATTTTCATTATCTGGGAGTTCAGTTCTCTACGACAATAAAGGGCTGGGGGCACCTGTGTCACTGATCCCTATTCATGCCGAGAGAGATGTAACCCACAAGGTGACCTTCAAGCGTCTGAGCACAGTGAGGAACTGCTTATGTGCCTGACTCTAGACTGCATTCCAGAGACAGCATGATCAAAATAAATAGCATCTGCACTAGAGAGGTTTAGTATCCAGGAGAAGGATTCAGACACATAAACAAGAGCAGTAACACACAGCCACACTACGATGGGAGCTTACAAAGGGACCACTGGGGACCAAGGAAGGCTCTGTAGTTTATCTGATGGGATCTGGAAAGGGCTGCATTAGAGAGAGTAGTACTTGTGCCATATTTTAGGAGGAAGGATCATGTGTGTAGGTTAGGAGAACCATTAATAAAAGTCAGATGTAAGGGCATTTGAGAGTGATGGGGAAAGTCTTGTATCTGCCATGCTGCATTAATTGGGGGACCACTGGCAGGTCTTTTAATGAACTGAGTGTGTGTAGAGCAGGTTAGAGAATATTGTATATCCTACTTCTAAAACTAGGTCTTGAGGAATTAACAGGAAGAAGACTGGAACTCCTTCATAACATTTTATTTTCTTATTTTATTCATTTGTTTATATTTGAGACAGAGTCTTGCTTTGTCACCCAGGCTAGAGTGCAACGATATGATCTCAACTCACTTCAGTGTCTGCCTCCCAGGTTTAAGCGATTCTCATGCCTCAGCCTCCCAAGTAGCTGGGACAACAGGCACCGCCACTCCGCCCAGTTAATTTTTGTATTTTTAGTAGAGACAGGGTTTTACCTTGTTGGCCAGGCTGGTCTCAAACTCCTGACCTCAGGTGACCCACCAGCCTTGGCCTTCCAAAGTGCTAGGATTATAGGAATGAGCCCCTGTGCCCGGCCCTAAGATTTTATATCTGATGACATCTGCTTGGAAGTAGCACTCCAGAGCAAAGGGTGCCATGACGTATGTGGAATCTAGGACTCTAAGCAAAGTCTCATGAATAGCACAGGCATTGGCAAGATCGGAGAAGAATGACACTGGGGAGAGGGTTGACTGGAGGCTTAAAGGAAATGAGTCTACTCTCCGTTGACCAGGAGAAACAGCTGTAAGAATCCAAAACCCACTCTATTTCCAGGTGCCTTGGCCCTGATGTAATGGAAGCAGTGAGAAGCTCATTTCCTGGGTGTACTCCTCTGTCTCCATCTCAAATTCCCCTCTGTCTCTAGGACCTGATTACCCTACAAAAACCTTAATCCCAACTTTTTCCTCTTCTTCCTAGATGCTTTGTTTTCATTTCATGTACTATAAAGTCAAATAGTGTGTATTTACTATTAAAAGCTAAACACAGGTTTCCATCTGTCAAAGACATATACGGAGGACAACACATGAATGACCTATTCTCAGCTGAACCCAAGATATAATTCTCATTGCTGAACTCCTGTGGCACCTCTGCTTTTATTATTTTTTTGGTAATCTTCAAAAATATTAAATATTTTTATTCTTTGTATAGCTTAATTATTTCTGAATACAGTCATATTTACAATATTGGGGAATTAAAGGATTTATACAATCTAATATATTGGTTAAACAAGCATATAACTTTAATCACATTTTCTGACATATATATTCTGGTTAAACAAGAATATAACTTTAATCACATTTTCTGACATATATATTCTAACATTTCATTCACTCTTCTCACCCCTGCTTTTAATGTAAAAACCTTTCTTGAATCTGAGAGATGAGGCAAGTCCACATCATCCCAGATTACCCACATCGTTGCCGTAATAGATGCCATATCTCTCATTCACATTGCATTTCCTGAGTGATTGATATAGAAGAAAGGATTGACAGAAACGCCATATGTACAGGGAGCTTTCTTGCTTTGATCGAATTTTGGATTAAAGCCTTCTTCAGGGACTTATGATTAAGCAGTAATTCCAAATTTTAAGGGTTTCTGCTATAGAGCTGCAAATAAACACTATCAGAATTGAACATGGCCATTCTTTGTTTTGTATACAATAAGAGATTAAAGGAAACCCAAACATGAAGCTCCTTTCAAATATGCTTTTGACAAAAGTCAGCATCCATGGAAAAACTTCCATTTTAGACTCTGCCCTAAGTCTGGAGTAAGAGTTAGTGAGGGGAGAGGAGCTTGTTGGGCACAGGTAAGAAGCACGGGGGCTGTAGTGTCGTGTGTGGTTTTTCTTGCCCTCGTAGCCCACAGGCCACTGGGGAGGGGGGCGGTCTGCATCTTTCGGCATGCAGGACCTGGTGGGGGTTGGTTTGTGCTGAGAGTGGGGCGATTCCCCCAATCCCACAGGCTATGCTAGCCTCAGGACGCTGCCTTCCCTGAGTCGAACAGGCTCTTGCTGGTTCTCCTTTCTGTATCTGCAGTGGGGCCGTCCACCTGCACAGTTCTGTCACTTGTGCCCCCAGCTCTATGGCTGAAATTACCACTGAGATCAATTCATCACATGCTTCCGCCCAGGGTAGCAGGAATTCAGAGCCTGCAATGGCAGCAAATTGCAAAAAGAAGCATGCAGCAGTCTTGAGTCATCTCCTCCCTCGCTCAACCCCTGCTCTCTCACATCTGCACTGCTGTTTCAGGAGCATCTAAAATGTTAAAAAAAATTGCTGCTTGCATTTTTCAGAATTACAGCTATCCACTCTTGGACTCCGCAACAAAGAAAATGAAACTGTATAATCTCCCCATCTTTAGGAGCGGTCACAGGAAAATCCAATTTTACCTTCACAAAGACTCGTGCCTACTGCCACATTGACTTGGATTATCCACCGGAGGGAGAGTCTGTGCACTAGAAAGAATGACCGTGTGTGGCTTTGATAGCTTCCAAATCTGCTTTTTATTCTATAAATTAATATATTCAATAGAGAAGGCTATAGGAAGGCAAAGGGCTTCATGAAATTAACCAGGCTACAATCTAGTTTTCAAATCATTGCCAGATATTCCCAACATTTTAGGGTTTGCAAAGGCCCTCATTTCAGTTGCACGGATGTTTATGAGATGACACCTAAATCCTTCTCTGTCTCTATGTCTTCATCCCACCTAGTTTTAATTTAGAGGTTTTAATATTGCTTCAAAAATTCCGGGTAGAAATGTAAAAGTCAGGGCTGTTAATAGTTTCATCCAGTATTTTGGAAGATCTTCAATAACACCACTTGAAATATAATGATTCCTCCTTTTTTCCCCAATCCAGAGGGATTTTAATTTTCTTTTCCTGTTGTTCCTAGCGAGGACATGTAATTAGAGAGCTCTTGTGCCTCCCTGTGGCTGGTCATTTATATTATGTCTAATTCTGTACCAGGTTCCGGGAAGTGAATGAAAACATACACACTACCATTTGTTCTTCCGTGCCTTTCACATGACAGAAAAGAAGTGTTTTTACAGCGTCTGAGGCACGAAGCACAAAAAACTACTGACTTCTTGAACAGGGGTGATGGACACTAGTATACTTTTTACTGTAAATAGAATTTAATTCAAATAGCATTTAATTCAAACTGTAATAAAATGAAAGGAACAATAACCTTTGAAATGAAAGAAACAAAACCTGAGTTTCTTTTAGGAATGGAAAAGGGAAAGTTATTGCTGGGACCAGCCGATAATGTCCACTACAGGTGCTGAGGCAGAAGTCAAATGATTACAGAGGGGAATCTTCCATAGCTGTACAAGTACATTACTAGCCTGGAATTCGGAGCCAGATGCCTTCAGGGATCAAGCAGGTAAAGATGAATGAACAGGCTAGTGTCCTTTCATAAGAACGGCAGGATTCTGGCCAGCTGAGTGTGCATGCTTTTGTAAATAAAGCATTTCTATCTTATTCAATGAAACAAAACCCTATTCCAATCCTATCAAAATACTTTTGCGGGTGAAATCTCCTCAGAGGGTGGCAGTTTCCTGACTGCTCCAGGAAAACTAGCAGAGTTTGCAGAATGGTCATTTTGGAATTAGAATGGGAAAGCAGTCACAATCCCAGGTTATCTAATTTTCTGAATCATGAACACCAAGTCAAAATAAGCAGTTAATATCAATCAAGTCATAACAAACCGTGAAAGTCATCAGAATCAAAATGAAGTCACTAATGTTAGGGAAAACCTGACAAATAGAGCCGGGGAAGGCCACGAAGAGAGGCTTCTCATGCTGGCATGCCTGATAACAAAAACCATCACGAAAGACTGCAAAACCCACAACCTTGCACATCACAACCTTACATAAAAAAACACTTCTAGTTGAACAATGAGAACACATGGACACAGGGAGGAGAACATCACACACAGGGACCTGTCGGGGGTAGGGGATTAGGGGAAGGATAGCATTAGGAGAAATACTTAACGTGGATGACGGGTTTGATGGGTGCAGCAAACTATCACGGCACACGTATACCTATGTAACAAACCTTCACATTCTGCACATGCATCCCAGAACTTAAAGCATGATTTAAAAACATACACACACTTCTGCAGGACCACCTGCCCAGCAACTGCCTGTCCAACCTCAGACCAGTGTCGTCCTTGTTATTGATCATTGCAGCCAAGGATAATTATTTCAAAAGCTTTATGGAATCGCCTCATTTTCTCCTTTAAAAATTTTTATCTTCCTTTACCTCCCTGAATACACACACGGTTTACTGTGGCATGCAGATTCCCATAGCAATGCTCTCTCTATTCCCAAACAAATGTATTTTAGAGAGCCTCTGTCTGTTTATTGTTTAGGTTGACAAAACACTACACTGTTATTTATTTTTCAATCCTTATTTTATCATTTTAAGATCCAGACTTTATTTATTTTTTTTTTTTTGAGACAGAATCTCACTCTGTTGCCCAGGCTAGAGTGCAGTGGCACAGTCTCGGCTCACTGCAGCCTCCACCTCCCGGGTTCAAGGGATTCTCATGCCTCAGCCTCCCAAGTAGCTGGGACTATAGACACATGCCACCACGCCCAGCTAATTTTTGTATTTTTAGTAGAAATGGGGTTTGGCCATATTGGCCAGGCTAATCTTGAACTCCTTGCCTCAAGTGATCCGTCCAAAGTGCTTGGCCTCACAAAGTGCTGGGATTACAGGTGTGAGCCACCGTGGCTGGCCAACATCCAGACTTTTTAAAGATCCCATTTCATTTAATGGACAACCTTTCTTCTAGCCTTGAAACCCGAGGGCTCTCTGCTCCACCTCCTTTACTCTCGGGATTGGACAAAGGACGACCAAGCCCTTCAGATGCACCTGTGCACCATCACTCAACGCCTTCGCCTTCGGGCCTGACTCACGTCTGCTCAGGGCTGCTGCATGGTCTCCTATCTGGTTCCCCTTATCTTCTCCTTTCTTTGAAATATCCTTCAATCTCCTCTCGGGGGATCTTCCTGGAATCACTTACCTGTGCCGTGTAAAGGCTCAATATCTCCAGTGGTTCTTCTTTGTCTGTAGGTCAGAAACCAAACCCGGGGCTCCGTATGACCATGTCTCATGGAATCTGCCTCCAGTCCTGCCTGCCGCCTGCCCTCTGTGGACTGTGGGCCTCTTCGCCTGTCCTCATCCAGGAGGCTCTAAGTCACCCCTTCCTTTTGTCTGTGTATGTCCCACTCCCTCCTTGCTCAGCCTAAGCCCCCCACCCACCCTTGCGGCTTTTTCCCACAGTCTTCCTTGCAACAGCGCCCATCAATTCAGAGCCACACAGCTCCCAGTGCAGTACTGGGCAATGTCTGCATGATCTCAGGTGGCTTGCTCCCTCGCAGGCCTGGCGTCTCCTGCATGAGTTCTGTGTGTCCATACCGACAGCACGTGGCAGAGCGCTTAGCAAAGCCTAGCAAAACGGCCACTGCAGACACACTTGATTACCTCAGGCAGCCCCGTCATTCAGGACGGTCCTGCCCTTCTCCCGCCTCCACTTCCCCACCTGATCTTTCTCTGCGTGACATGGTGGCTTTAAGGACCACAAGAGGCCTTATGTGAGCTTGGAAAGCAGCTGGTGCCGTGGTGCCCACCTCTCCCTCCCCTCCACCCCAGCCCCTTTCTTCACCTCCCCTGCCTCTTGGTGATGGCTGAAGGTGGCTGGGTCTGGACCAATGACTGATTCTTTATAAAACTGGAGAAGTCATTGCATGTTTAGGGAGCACAGCATCCGAGGTGTTGAGCCCAGAGAGCCAGGAGGGACACAGTAGGGTGCAGCCCGTGCACCTGCCACATGGGCCTTCCTCCCGCTCGCCCCAAGGCCCTCCAAACCCGCACTGACCCTCTATGCCCAGGCCCCCAAAAACCTCCGCCATGGCTGGTCCTTTTCCTCCCTCCTTCTCTTGGTCCTGGGTATCCCCCAGTGCAGAGTGTAAATCCCATCCACTGGCCATGTGAGTTTCCAAATAGGCAGGCTGTGCCAAAGTGCAGAAACCCAAGATTGCACTTTAATAAAGTTGGTCCTAAAAATTACGAAATTATGAATAAGAATCTCACTTTTTAATGTTATTAACAGTGGGTTCCATATCCAAAGATTCAACCAACCAAGGATTAAAAATACTGAGAGAGGCTGGGCACGCTGGCTCACTCCTGTAATCCCAGCACTTTGGGAGGCCGAGGAGGGCAGATCATGAGCTCAGGAGTTCAAGACCAGCCTGGCCAACATGGTGAAACCCTGTCTCTACTAAAATACAAAAATTAGCCAGGCGTGGTGGTGCATGCCTGTAACCCCAGCTACTCAGGAGGCTGAGGCAGAGAACCGCTTGAACCCGGGAGGCAGAAGCTGCAGTGAGCCGAGATTGCGCCATTGCACCCCACTCTGGGTGACAGAGTGAGACTCTATCTCGAATAAAACAAACAAAAAATACTGGGGGAAAAATGGATGGTTGCATCTGTACTAAATACTCACATTTTTTCTAGTCATTATTCCCTCAACAATACAGCATAACAGTTATTTCCATAGCACTTACATTGCATTAGGTGTTATAAGCAATCTAGAGACGATTTAAAGGATATGGAAGAACGTGCATAGGTTACACAGGAACACTACACCCGTTTTCTAGAAAGGACTTGAGCATCTGTGGCTTCTGGTGTCCGTGGGGGTCCTGGAACCCATCCCCCATGAACACGGAGGGATGACAGTTCTTTACATTGCCTAGTGCCCCGCCCCCAGCTCATATTCATTTCTTGAATTCAAGCTTTTGAATATAGTTAAAAGAGTCAGACAGGCCTTATCTATATTTAAATTCACGTCCACACAGACTCAAAGATTAATATCCACCCCAAAGGTATTTGGGTGATCACATGTGGACTTATGTAAGTCATAAAGTCCTAGCCTCATATGCTCCAGAATTATCCCCCAAGCCCCAATCCTCGAGTTCAGACAGAAGTCTTGAATTACTCTGGTTTTCTTCTAAAGCTGTTGAGTCACATTTCTCACCTAAGATTAGACTCTTACCCGATCTTGCTTTGTTTGAGTGTTCCACAGCACAGGGCTGGGTGAGCTCTCGGTAACACTGGCAGTGTTGACTTATTTAACCCTTCTTCCAGAATCCCCTCTCTAAGGCTAACACTGCCTCTGGGCCTCACCTGCCCAGGCCCTTGCACGCGGACAGTTTAATTTGGAATTAGGGGTTCGTTGCTGACTTTTGCGTTATCTGATTTGCTGGCATGAACCTTCGGCGGGGCTCTGTTATTTCACTTCTGCTCAAATATTCAGAAAAGCCTCCGGTGCCTGTCACAGCCTTTCAACATCAAATGTCAACCTTCGTGCTCTAGTGATAACTGGCATTCCAATAGTGCGCGCTCATCCTCCAGGCCACTGGCTGAATCCCACCCTCGGGGCCAGGTGAGGAGGTAAGGCCGCCAGTGCAGGGGTGGAGGAAACGAGGCTGCACGAGGTCAGCAGAGCGGCCGAGGTCACAGCCCCCGCATCCTCAGCTCCTTCCTGCCCAGTGACAGGTGAGGGGCCCCTGGCCACCCTTTCCTTTTCCCTCACCACCCTGTTTAAAATGCCATCCTCCCATCTCGGCCACGTTCCCTCTCTCCCTCTCCGAGTAGTTCTTCTCCATAACACTTATCACTAACCAAAATCCATCGCATTTACTTTTTTAATTGTTTATCATCTACACCACAAAGTCACTTTTATTTGTCTGTTTTGCCCGCTGCTGTGTTTACAATGCCCAAAATGGCACCTGCACATCCTTGTAAGTGCACAGGTATTTCAAAGAATGAATGAATGAATAAACAAATGACTAGGCATTTCCCGCCCGGGATCGGCACAACATGCTTTTTCACTCCTCACATTCGTCCTCACTGTCCCAGAGCTCACCCTGGCTGTCTCCATTATTGTACATCACCGTGTGCCAATTTGCAAACACAGCAATGACTCTTTGTGGACCAGATGAACCCAAACCTTCTATTTCTGAATCCTATATTCAACCCACTGTACCACAGTGATCATTTAATAAAACTAAGACCTTGGGTTAACTTAACTCCGCTAACCTTATCCTTGAAACTGGGAGAGACTGAAAATCCAGTATCCCAGGACCGGAGTTACCATTCCTGACTCCAAGTGTTCATAGCTCAGGTGTGGACAAGTCAGCAGACTCATTCAGAAACTCCTTCCCTTTTTCTTTCTCATTTTGTTTGTTTGTTTGTTTGTTTGTTTGAGACGGAGTCTCACTCTGTAGACCAGGCGGGAGTGCAGTGGTATCATCTCAGCTCACTGCAACCTCTGTCTCCCAGGTCCCAGTTCAAGCAATTCTCCTGCCTCAGCCTCCTGAGTAGTTGGTATTACAGGCATGTGTCACCACGTCCAGCTAATTTTTGTATTTTTAGTAGAGACGGGGGGTCTCACCATGTTGCCCAGGCTGGTTTTGAACTCCTGACGTCGTAATCCATCCACCTTGGCCTCCCAAAGTGCTGGGATTACAGGCATGAGCCACTACATCCAGACTTTTCTTCTCATTTTCTTAGCACAGTGCAATCACTAGGAAGACGAAGCCTAGCCAGTCTCGGACAGGCTGACATTATGACTCGTTTCTCTGCCTTTCTGCTCCCCTGAACACTTTCATACTGCAGTTGCCTGTGCACCTTCTCTCCTCTCTCAATGCCCTTAGTTTTTAGAAACCTAGGTGTGTAACTCAGGGGTTTGTGCCACCCAGAAGGTTCTGTTAAAATGCTACATAATGTCTTCCTTTGCCTGAAGATAATTTTTTCTTTCCATTTTGATTTCTTGTTTGACCCATTGGTTGTGGTTAAACCATTGGTTATGAAGGAGTGTATCATTTCATTTCATATATTTATGAATTTTCCAAAATTCCTACTGATACTGATTTCTAGTTTCGTGCCACTGTGGTCAAAAAAAATACTCAATATGACTTTAGTCTTCTTAAATTTACTAAGACTGGTTTTGTGGCTTAACATTTGATCTGCCCTGGAGGCTGCTGCTGGATGGAGCCCCAGAATACATATTCGTCACAAGTGTATGCGGAACAGTCTGCAAATATTCGGCAAATATCTGTTAGATCCATGAGGTCTACTGCAGTGTCGTTCAAGGCTGCTGTTATCACAAAAAGTGACAACATCAATAATAATGAAGGGACCAGGAGGAAACTCGGGGAGGTGATGGATACGTTTATGACCTTGATGGTGGTGATGATTTCACAGCTGTGTCCTCATCCCCAGATGCAATTGAGTTGTGTGCATAAAGACACACAGCTTTTCACACGTCCATCACTCAATAAAGAAGATACCGAACAAATAAGAATGTCAAGCCCATGGTGTGCGGGCTATTTTGCAAAACCTAACAACTGTGTTGACTGTCCCTGCCCTGGGGGGAGAGCCATCCCCAGGCCCACACAGGCCATCGCCCCATCAAAACCCCTTAGGCGGCTCCACTTCACTGGACCCCACTGCTGCTGACATTTCAGAAAGGAAAATACAGACACAAATCCTTGCTCTGCGTGCCTCTGAAGAAACAGCTCTCCAGGGAGGCGCTTGTCCAACACAGAAGTACACCAGGGGCTGCGGAAGGGGTGCAGACACCTTCCCCCTCACCTGGCTGTGACGGGGAGGATTCAGGCACCTGGGCAGTCTCTTTCTCAACATGAGGCCATTTTCAAGCTTAGCTTTGAGCCCACAGCCCTGCTCAGAGCTCCGTGAATGGGGGCCGTGATATAGTTTGGATATTTGTCCCTCTAAGTCTCATGTTGAACTGGAATCCCCAGCACTGGAGATGGGGCCTGGTGGGAGGTGATTGCATCCTGGGGATGGGTTTCTCATGGACGGTTTAGCACCATTGCCTTGGGGCTGCCCTCTCCGTAGTGAATTCTCACAGGATCCGGCTGTATAAAAGCGTGCGGCCTCTTTCCACTCCGTCTTGCTCCTGCTCTTGCCGTGCGATCTGCCGGCTTCCCCTTTGCCTCCCGCCATGACTGTAAGCTTCCTGAGGCACCCCTAGAAGCAGAGCAGATGCTGGTACCACACTCCCTTTACAGCCTGCAGAACTGTGAGCCAAATAAACCTCCTTTCTTTATAAAGTACCCAGCCTCGGGTATTTATTTGTAGCAAGGCAAGGATAGACTCCTATAGGATAGTAATAAATATTTTCCAGGTGAATCTCCACTGTGGCTGCTGCATATCCCATGCCAGTGCGCTTTGGAGAAAGGGCTAACCCCAGTGCTCAAAGACAGCTCCAGCAGCAGCTTAACCTCCTCCCGTGAGGAATGCCAGCTCCCAGCACACCCATGAGCGCCTGGCAGTGGCACACGGTGCTATTGGAGGTCAACCCAGGGAGCTGATTCACAGCTGCCTTGACAAGGCAGAGCCACCTCAGGGGGACTGAGCTGGGGACCTCTTTCCTAGCAGCATGGGTGGTACCTCAGCTTCCTAGGGGACCCATAGCTCCCTGCCTGGCAGGAAGGGCTTTGGACAGCTGTTTCTTCCAGATTCCTCCTGTAAACATCCATCATTTAATCCAGCTGCTGAATGGCCACCTTGTCATTCTTTCCACCTACATATGAGGTTGCTCTGACACTGCGCTATAAGAAGGGAGAGCAGACGCAGCCCCTCTCTGAAAAGCTGCTCACAGCATGTTCAGGTTGAGGTTGGGGTTTGGTTAGGATTAGGGGGTTTTTTTTGTTTGTGATTTTTTTTCCTTTTCCAGCAGAAAAAAGGGTAAGCTGTCTCACATCTCTTACCCCTGGACAGAAGCATTCCCCTGGCCTGGGGATCCCCCTGACCTCCGCACAGGGAAAGAGATGTGAAGCAGCTTACTTTCTCTCTGGCTAACCTTGTTTAGCAACTCCCCAAAAAGCCCAGCTCCTTAATCTCTAATGCACGCTGCAGGAATCGGCTCCATCCCACTGCAGGGCAGTGGGGTTGAGTGTTCTCCACCTGCCTCCTCCTCCATGTCCACTTTCAGTTTCTTTAGAGAAAGAATTCAGTTTGGCGTTGTGTCAATGTTGGATACTCTTTAGGCTGAGAAGAAGTCTAAAACATATGCCTCACCTCCCTCCCCAGATTTCCATATGAACGGAACTCCCATCTCTCAGACTACCACAACTACCATGGAGGATAATAAAACAAAATGTAGATAATGCAGTACAGTTCTTAAAACAATATTTTTTCTTATCTTGTATCATTTGACCCTCCCAATCCAGTGAGATTAATAGGGATTCTCTACTAATATCAAGTAACAATGTACCCACTTCATAAGTAAAGAAACTATGGGCTGCGCACAGTGGCTCATGCCCCTAATCCCAGCACTTCGAGAGGCCGAAGCAAGCAGATCACCTGAGGTCAGGACTTCCAGTCCAAAACCAGCCTGACCAACATGGGGAAACCCCATCTCTACTAAAAACGCAAAATTAGCCGGGCATGGTGTGCACACCTGTAATCCCAGCCACTCGGGAGGCTGAGGCAAGAGAGTCACTTGAACTTGAGAGGCAGAGGTTGCAGTGAGCCAAGATCATGCCACTGCACGCCAGCCTAGGTGACAAGAGCAAAACTCCATCTCAAAAAAAAAAGAAAGAAAAAGAAACTAAGGCTCAAGAAGGATAAATAACCATCTTAAATTTGCACAGTTAATAATTGATGAAGTCAGGACTCAAATCCAGGCCTTGTGACCATGGACTAAAGTTGTTTTTCTATTTTGTATTCTGCTCTATGCCCTCATCTACAAATCTATAAAGCATTGCTTCACGGCTTCTTTCTTTAATCTTCCTTTATAAATCAAGAGTAAAGATTTCACCCAAAGCTCTGAATTGCTTCTATTTCAGCCCAAATAAAATGCTTCACCAGCGCTTCCATTTCACATTCCCCATGCTCCACGACCTGGGTAGATTCCTCCCATTACACCCAGCAAGTCGACCATGTAATTGATCGCAGCTATTACTCTCTGGAGGGTTATGAGTGCCATCAGATCTGGGGAGTAGACTCACACTTTAGTTTTCATTTGAAATGTTTAAATAAGGAAAAGAGTTGTGGCAGTTGAACATATAAATGATCTTTTAATTAAAAGGTGATATTCTATTTGGCCCCTATTTTTTACAGCTGATACTAATGTGACTTTCCCCCCCATTCTTTGGGAAGGTTTGGGGGAAGGTTTTTTGTTTGTTTGTTTGTTTTGGGATTTTTTTTTCTTTTAAAGAAAAGAAGAGAACAACCTAAGTATGAAATTCTCTTTCACACTGTCAGGGGCTCAGCCTGGCCCAGCGTGGCATGTAGGCAGCAGGACACAGCTGAATTACAGATAAGCAATAGCCCTGGAGGTTTCTGCTTCACCCACACTCTCAGTGCCAGACTTAAAACACTAACGTATAGCTGCAAAGCAAAATTAAAATTTCAGATTTGAATAACTACATGCAGGTATGAAAAGAAAGCAAGTTATCCCTGAAAGCTTCCAGCTCTCCTCCTTACAACATGCTATGTTCATGAAGTGCTTTCTGATTTTGCATCGTGATCCCATCTCTGTCATTAACACAACCTCTGAGGAGGGGATGGCAGCAATTTAAGACCTGAAATGAAGACTCAAGATTAGGTGCTGACAGGGCATCTGGTCAAATTGGGAGGCCGCAAACGGCCTGGCTTCAGGTTCTTCATGCACTCTACTCCTATAGCTAAGATCCCAGCACCAAACAACCCTCCCTGTCGCAAGGGCCTGGCACAGGCCCTACCTATCCAGGAGTGGCAGGTGTCAGTTCCCTGTCAGCCTGTGCAATTACTCAGACAAGCCAGCCTCAGTCTCCTGCAGGGGCCAGGCGTACCTCGCCCTCTTGTGACCACAAAGCCTGCCTCCTACAGCCCGTTTGTACATTCTGTTCTCAAGCACGATCACTGTGTGCTCCTCACGGCATGTGGCACCATCCTCCCGTGGGCTGTGAGTCTATGTGATTGATAATCTGCTGTCAGTATCATCTGTCCAGTATTAGATGCTGTGTGTTTCACCATCCCCATAATCCTAGAGGTAGAATCTCGGCCTCAGCACAGTGTGAAAAGGAGGTAATTAAAACAATGGATATATTAGCCTCATTTCAAAAATGTTCAGAAATATCAGGCCAAGACATATAGTTATTAAATAATGGAGCATCTTGGATCTTCAGCTTGGATCAAAGCTTTCCTGTTGCACTCTGCTATGTTTTAGTTGAGTTTCCCCAGAAGCAGACCCTGAGCTGGGGACATTGGCACACGTGATTTATTAAGGAAGTGCCTGCAGGAGAGACCGCTAAGCAGGTGGAACAAGGAAAGAAATGAACCAGAACCAGCCAGGCCATGGGGGAAATTTCCAGGGAAAGTCACAGCCTCCATCTGAGCCCATAGGGAGCCCTGATGAATTAATGCAGCTCAGATTTTTTGCATCTTGAACTTAATTAAACTAAAAAGCTCTCCACCACCAAAGAAATAACCAACAGAGTGAACAGAAAACCTCAGAAATGGGAGCAAATATTTGCAAACCATGTATCAAATAGAGGATTACTATCCAGAATTTACAAGGAACTCAAACAACTTGACCAAAAAAATAACAATAATAATCTCATTAAAAAGTGGGCAAGCCCCACATATTTTTCAGTCCAGTATTTGAAAGCACTGCTCTAAATCACAGTTCAAATCTCACCTCTTTCAGAGAGATTTGATAAAGCAACTTATGCCAGTGTTAGCCAGCCTAAAGTCACGCATATCATCTTGATTTTTGTCGTATCTATGTACCACCCCTACTGTAATTTACCTAATATGTGTATACCAATTGGCTTATATTTTTGCATAAATGAATTTAGTTGTTTAAAACTTATATCATTGCCATGAAATCATGACTTTGATGTATTTTTTTCTAATATGCAATACAATAAATAAAATGCACAGGTTAAAAAAAAAAGTGGGCAAAGAACATGAATAGGCATTTTTCCAAATAAGACATAAAAATAGCCAACAGACATATGAAAAAATGGTCAACACCATTAATCATCAGAGAAACACAAATTAAAAACACACCCGTTAGAATGGCTTTTATTAAAAAGACAAAACATAACAGATACAGGTGAGGATGCAAAAAAAAAAAAGCGGGGGAACTCTTCTACACCATTGGTGAGAATGAAAATAAATACAATCTCTGTCGAAAATGGTACGGACATTTCCAAAAGAACTATAGAACTGCCTTTCGATCCAGCACTCCCACTACTGGTTATCTGCCCAAAGGAAAAGAAATCGGTATGTAAAAAATCTACGTATACCCATACATTTGTTGCAGCACTATTCTCAATAGCAAAGATATTGTGAACATCTTTATGAATATCAACCTACGTGCCCATCACCAGAAGACTGAATAAAGAAAATGTGGCATAGAATACTATTCAGCCATAAAAAAGAAGGAAATCATGTATTTTGCAACAACATGGATAGAACTGAAGGCCATTATTTTAAGTGAAACAAGTCAGACACAAATACTACATGTTCTCATTTATAAGCGGGAGCTAAATAATGTGTACACATGGACATAGAGTATGGAATATTAGACGCTGGAGTCTCAGAAGTAGGGGTGGTGGGGGTGGTTGATGACAGATTACTTAATTGGGGTACAACATTATGGATGGATGATGGATACTCTAAAAGCCCCAAAGTCTATGCATGTATCAAAATTACACTTGTACCTCATAAATTAATATAAATAAAAAAGAAACTTGTTTAAGTTAGTTAACTACCTTAACATGGGGGGAAAAAAAAGATTTTGTCCCATTTTGAAGCCATGCTAAGTTTTAGTGCTTGCCGCACCAGTGAGTCACTGGCTCTGGCTGAAGCCAAGGGGATGAAAACTCTCAGACACCTCTGGTATCTACAGGCCCCGGCAGCAGGGACCCCCTACCCCAAAAGCCAACCTCATAAAGAGGTCACAGCTGTGGGTGTTTACAGCGAGAATGCCAGATAAAATGCAGGATGCCTAGTCAAACGTAATTTTCAGATAAACAGTGAATAATGTTTTCATATATACATGTTCCAAATACTAGATGGAACATACTTATACTGAAATGTCTTTATTATGTCTCTGAAATTTTAATTTAAGCGGGCCTCCCATGCTTGTATTTGCTAACCCTGGCAGCCCTATTTGCTGTAAACTGAACACACACAGGGGATGCACACACAGCCCCGGCGAAGAGAATGGGGTCGGAAGGACTTCCAGACGGAGCACGAAGAGTGCCCACCATCGTGCTGCAATTCAGGACTCCACACTGCCTGGCAATGTCGAATTATTTCATCTCTCAATGCTCTCCAGCCTCTACAAACTCTCCAGACCGATCAGGATGCCCTGAATGTCAAAAACTAGAATGTGCCCTAGTTTTGCTTCTTCCAGGGACAAAACCTCCTAACACTCAATTCCTTTCTTCCCACATGACCATCCTCCCCATTCTTCCAGCAGAACTCACTCAGCTCCCATGTTTTCCACATGGCTCCCCTGGTCCACTTCAGCTGGCAAGGATGTCTATCTCCACTGAAGCACCCATTCAATTTCTTATCCAACAACCATTTAGTGACCGCCTACTAGACACAGGGATACCCCTGGAGAGAAGAAGTCCATGTGGCCAGGCACAATGGCTCACACCTGTAATCCCAGCACCTTGGGAGGCCAAGGCAGGTGTATCACCAAAGGTCAGGAGTTCGAGACCAGCCTGGCCAACATGGTGAAACCCCATCTCTACTAAAAAATAGAAAAATTAGCTCAGCGTGGTGGTGCATGCTTATAGTCTCAGCTACTAATGAGGCTAAAGCAGGAGAATCACTTGAATCCAGGAGGTGAAAGTTGCAGTTAGCCAAGATCATGCCACTGCCCTCCAGCCTGGGTGACAGAGCAAGACTCCATCTCAAAACAAAAAAAGAAGTCCATGTAGTTGCAGCCCAGTCCTCTAGAAAGATTTTGCAAGATGCAATGGGAAGGTAGATGAGAGCTGTCTACATCTGAGCAGGGCATCAGTTCACTATGCAGAAGATATGATGTGCCCTTGAGTTGAGGTTTGAAGGAAGAGAGGAAGTTAGACACAAAAGGAAGCAGGAGGATATCACTGGGGTAGGAGTGTGAAAATTAACGAAGAAATGAAGGGGAAGCAGGATGGAGTCTATCACAGCATGGCCCTAGGCATGGTTCCGCTTCAAGTACTCTTGGATGGCAGACTCTGCAGGGTGGACTTTTTTGGGGTTGTACATAGAAGGACAGTAAATAAAAAGGACTCATCTATCACAGTGGTTCTCACACTTGTCTGAGCACTAAAATCTCCCAAGAATATCTTAAAAAGTACACATTTCTGGGATCTTGTGGTCAGCAGGTTCAGGACTGATAACATAAGATGACAGCCATATTTATCTGCATGTTGGTAGAGGGGTAGAGGAGGAAGAGTGTGGGGAAATGACCAGTCTCGGACATGAGCAATAACATAAGCACCAGTCAGCTATGGGTGTCTCAGGGAGGCCCCTTGCCCTTTGGGCCACCCCTCCACTGCCCCAAACCCCAGCCCTTAATCTCACAGGGGCTGGGCCTGTTCCTTCCCCTCCAGCCATGCGAGGCACTGCTCACATATCCTACTTCAAGTGATATGCTCCCAGAGAGCTATATACCAGTTGTATAAACTTTTAAATTTAGGTTAGCTTTTCTTAAATAAATAAATAAATAAATAATTCTGGAAAAATACTTCTATTGAGATCAGAATCATCATCTCACTTCCTTTGCATACATAGTGAAGACACAGAATTATTCTTCTATTTACCGAACAGTTCAATTCTGAAAAACTCTGTTGTTCTGAAGTTAAAATGATCCAAGTGACCAAGGCATAAAAGTCTATGTGAGGATGAGCTGCTGAGTAGTTAGGCCTTGGTCTGGTTTTGGTTTTCAATCCCCCGTTAAGTTTTCACCTTCTTTATAAGGAGGCGCAGTGCCATAGTGCGCCCTTTCGGTCTGACTTGTCCCAACGTGGCGCTTGGTCCCAGCTGCCCCCTCTCCTGGCTTCCCCTGCCAGCCTAGGCCTTATCAAAACATGAGCTGGACTTTGATCTGAAGGAAGAATACTGCACTTGATAACATGCCATTTAATTCTAATTAAATGCCAATCATAAGCTCAGATGCCTTCTTGTAATGTAGTTTATTAATTTTAAGTGACTACAGAATTCAGTCTTTTCAATTGAAATTGTATCAAAGCTATTAAACCTTCAAAAACTTTATATCTTGTATGTTTCCATTTAATATAATAAAACAATGTTTTCTGCCACCCTTTCTGTCCTAAAAACCGTACAATCCAAGGAGAATATACATGAGAAATGAAAGTTCATCCTTAATGAAATTAAGACTCTCTGTGCCCACTGTTCCACGTGAAGGAGGCTGCCTCGCTCAGGGAAAACTGGGCCAGAGAATGAGATGACCCAGTCACTAATACCTATATTTTCAGACTTCAACGTGGCAGATAATTTTCCAAAATAGAAGGTATACACCCTAAGAGGCAGAAACAATTCAGGACAAAAGTGTTGGACTTGTTCCAAGAGCCTTCCTGGATCCATTTTAACACCAGAGAATCAGAATAATTAAGGATGAATGAGGAAATGCATCAACGCCCACTCGCTCCTGTGGTGCACTAAAGGGGAGGCTGCATGGGCCTCGTAGCCCCATGCAGCTGGACAGTGTTCCACGCACATCCACGCGCTCCCACCCAGCGAGGCGGGAGGAAAGCCAGGGCACGGCCACTGAGGTCACCATTCCCACAGACCATTGGTCCACAGGACTGGCACCAACTCAGGTCCAGCATCCGTTATCACCACTAGTCACCAACCACCTCCACAACCTGTAAAATCCTTGCCCCACCCCCGCATCCTAAACCCATTGTAGAAAAGAGTTTCCGGATACCATAGGTCACCTCCTTTACCCTGTTCACACGCTTTCTCTGGAATCATCAGTTCTCACCAGTTGTCACCATCATATATTATCTGATGGACACCAAGTCTCATCACCTTTTTTTTTTTTTCACTCTTGTGCCCAGGCTGGAGTGCAAAGACACCATCTCAGCTCACCACAACCTCCACCTCCTGGGTTCAAGCAGTTCTCCTGCCTCAGCCTCCCAAGTAGCTGGGATTATAGGCGTGCACCACCACGCCTGGCTAATTTTGTATTTCTAGTAGAGATGGGGTTTCTCCATGTTGGTCAGGCTGGTCTCAGACTTCTGACCTCGGGTGATCCTCCCGCCATGGCCTCCAAAAATGATGGGATTACAGGCATGAGCCACCGTACCCGGTCACATCTTTTCTAAGCCTCTCAGCTTCCTCCAGTAACAATCATCACTGCCATGACCTATTACAGAAAGAAGACATTTTGTATAATGGGCTCAACCAAATAAACTCCCCTGTATGCAACCAAATTAATAAATTCAAGAGTATAGTAACAGAAGCTCCCGGAGAAGTTCATGGTTAACTGCCAATTATTGACCACAGATCTATAGTTTACAAAACATTTCATGGAACCCTAGATTTGAAAAAAGATGCTTCCATGGATGATGGCAATCAGGCCAAAGGGCTCTGGGTCAGCCATTCCCAGTGCGCACATGCGTACTTATGCACATATGCCTGTGTGCTTGCACACGTGCACACACACACACACACACACACACACAGGGAAATACGACCTAATACATATGAACTTAAAATTTAAGGCACTGAACAAATTTGAAGAATCTGATGGCAAAAAATAATACTATAAGTAGAAAAATAATTTACAAAATAGGCATTTTGAATGAAAAATTTCAAAAATGAAACAAAACCAGGGAAATAGCCAGAAAGCACCTCAGTAGTAGGAAAACACAGGAAAGAAAAAATGAATTGAAAATAACACATTGAAGTTGTAGCAACAGAAACTGATGAAATCAAAAGCCCGAATATATCCTCTTTGGTTTGCACCCAACACCCTGCAAGTCTTAGCTTAAGCACTGTCTCCTGGGAGGGGCCTTCAAGCCCCACCCTCCCAATTTCTCCCCCAGGACATCGTTCTCTTCCTTAAAACATAGTCACAGTTTACGTTTTCTTTCATTTGCCTCGGTGTTCATTGTAAATGTCTCTGCAGCGTGAGCTCCCTGTGCACAGGGACCATGGCTGTTTTGTTCAGCCCTGCATTCCCAGGGAGAATGCAGGCCATGGCAGCCACTAAGGAAACAGAGGGACAGAGTTGAGGCCTGAGGCCTTGGGTGGACAGGAAGTGGACACAATGGGGGCAGCTGGACAGCAGTCCACACACATCCACACACACCACCCCAGCAAGGCAGGAGGGAAACCAGGGCACGGCCACTGAGGTCACCACTCCCACGGACCATCAGTCCACAGGACTGGCACCAACTCTGGTACAGCGTCCCTTATCACCACCAGTCACCAAATACTTCCACAAGCTAGAAATAGGTTGAAAAATGAATTAAAAACAATTCATTGAATTAATGAATTTAAAACAACACAATGGGTGGACAAGAAGCAGAGGTCTGTGCCCTGAGAGGAGGACCAGCCCCAGAGCTGACTGCACAGAAGTCAACGGGCCTCACAGGCCCTTCCGTCTCCTCCCCTTTTTTAATGCTCATTCATTCCCTTACCTCTGTTTGTTTTTGTTTTGTTTTTAACAAAGTAAAAATTTCTTTTGTTGTTCCTGAAAAAGCTGCTCACTGTGTCATGGCTGCCCAGAAACCTTGGAATTAGCCTTCCGAAGCTGATTCTTCAGGGAGCAACGCCTCCTTTTCCTACCTCCCACCTGGCTTCTGGCATCGTAGCTTCTTCATCATTCTCCCAAACATCAGAACTTCACTCTAATTCCACATAATGAGAAATGTTGGTAAGTGTCTTATACTAGGTAATCATAGAGTTGCTCTTGGGTGTGAGGCAGACATGTTTGATTTATCTCCAATATGTATTGATACAACCCCATGTAGACAGTCAGCAGGCTGATGTCCAAACGCTGTAGTTATTTATAACAGGGCTGCAAATCATTGTGTAAGCACCGTAGACCCAGCCACAGACTAACCCAGCACCCTCTACTCTCTCCTGTGTGCCTTGTTTCTTTTCAATAGTCATCACCCCTGGCATTTTATAACTATGTATCTGTTCATTATCTCTACCTCAACTAGAAAATGTAAAATCATTAGAGTGTGAACATTCTTTTCACTGTTATATGAAAAGCGCTATGAATAAATTTGTTAAAGTAGGAATAGAAATGAAGCATTGAGAAAAACAAACACCAGAGTCTTCTCTGATGGAGTGATCATCCAGCAGGCAAGGCAGACAAGTAATTAAATAATTATTTGTGTGCTCATAATTGGGATAATTATCGTGATTTCTCCTTTGGAAGCCATGTGTTCAAATGAACAGCTATTTAAACGTCTAGCAGTATGTTTCATTTTATTTAAGAGATAATTGTGTAATGACTGTCAGAAATTGCACTTTGCAGAGAAAAAAACAAAATACCCTCCAGGCCCTGACAGACTATTACCTTGAAATAGCGCATAAAATAGAATTAATATTATAATCTTTGTCAACTAAAAGCAAATTATGGAGGGAGAATGCAGGAGAAATATTCAGCAGTGGTGGAGAGACATGCTTTTAAAACGTGTAACTGTTAGGGAAGAGCCAGAAGTACCAAATGGAGACAGACTTGAAAGAGGTCAGTGATCTGGGGTCATTGAGAACAAGAATATCTAATCTACATGTCTCCATAGCTTCGGAGAGCACCAGGTGTTCAACAAGTCTTCAGGTCCCAGGGAAGATCCTGAATCTTCAAGACCCAGGATCAATATATTTTGATCCCGAAGTTCAATATATTTTGTATAATACTTCTTCACTTGTGAGAACTTTTCCATTCTAAATTACAGGTAGAAGTTTAGATGTGTAAAGACTTTGGTCATTATTTTTACATACCAAGCACCAATACATTTATTCCTAATAATCTGCTATAAATGAGGAGGTTAAGAAAACCTAAACAAGATAACCACGGCAGGACACCTAGTCTCTGAGGCAGAGCTAGGAGCCCGTCTCATCTAAAGAGAAGTGCTCTCCTTCAGCAATTGGCAGGAGCGCTGGATGTCAGGAGGGAGCTCAGGGCATTAGCCAAGACAGGCTTCCTCACCTTTAGATGCCTACAGGAAAAGCGATTCAGGAATAGACAAATTACCACGTTTATTTTTCTTCCAGACATATCTATTCTGGTTTGTCTCTTTCCGAAGAATGCTCAGGCACAGATTACAGCTCCTATTGATCCTACAATCCCTTATTAATGTGAAAGCTCATCCAGTCTCTGGCCAGGTAATCTCAGCACTTGGATGTTTTTGTCTTTTCCTAAGTCTGTCCTCACTGATCATTCTTTCCTTCCATCATCAATCATTCATCACTTTCTCCCACTTTTCTTTTTCTAACCATTCTTATTTCTCCCTGTTTTATTATCTACTGCTGTCTTTTCTTGCATAATGAGAATTCTATTCAGTTTGCTGAACCCCCACAGGCTTAGACGTTTATGGATTCTCACACACATACATTGTATAACCTGACTTCCAAAGGAAATTACAGGAGGCCCCCTGCAAGTCTCCTGTTTGGTCTTTCTTTCTCCAGCAGAGAGGTTAAGAACAGAAGGTTTCAATCAGAAGACCTGGGTTAAACCCTAACTCCTGCTCACCAGTTATATCATCTTGCTCAAAATATTAAACCTCTCTGGGTCTCAGTTCTCTCATGTATAAGGATGATAACACCTATTAAATTTTAGTGAAGATTTTCCAAGATTATGCACTTATGAACTTAGCACAAGGCTTGGCACGGCTTCCATTCAAGTGCTTGCGGCTTACAACAACCCCATCGCCTCTGGCTTCATGTCCCTTTCCCAAGCCTTGAGTTAACCTCCCACTGATGATGCTCGGTGCAGACACGTGGCTCTTCACAACCAGTTTCCTTCCCTCTCTGGGTTAAGAAAGGAGTAACCCATCCATGGATTTCAAACCTAGATGAACATACAAATCACCTGTAGAGTTAAAGATCTGCAGATACTGAAACTTCACTCCAGACTTACAGAGTCACGATCTTTAAGAATGGTAATGTGCAACCAGAACAAAGACCAGCGCAGTCCAGGTTCATGTTAGTTCCAACTTCCCATGAGTCTGTAGTTCTAGACTCACTCTGTTTCCTTCTGATTACCTGAAATCCAGTCATTTCGTGCTCAACAATGTGAAAGCCAAGGCCATGTACAAGAAAATGATTAAATTCTGCCTAGCAAACTTGCACATGATTCTCAAGACTATTTCCCCAGCTGGAAATAAAACACTTGGACTCAAAAGTGGGTTTTTAACTCAGTTAAAGGCAGGGAAAAGAAACTGTTTGTGAAAGACTATTACAGATTCCCAAACTCTCCTTCCGAGACCCTAGAGAGGAAACTGAGAAAAGCAAGTTCTTACTTATTAAGGCGCTTTCTGTAATAATTGTATAACATTTGTCTCATGCAAAAAGACACTGAAAAGATAGCCAAGTTATTTGTGGTCCCTGCTGTGTGGGAGGAATATAGATATCTATAAATCTTCTAGACATGACCAGACAGCATCAATAAACTTGAATGATGGCCCAGCACTAACATAATTAAGAAGAATTAATCCTACAGACTCTGCAATGATAGGTGAGTTGTCCATAAGAGCCTTGTCAGCACTTCAAATATTTCTCAACTGACAAAGATTGGACATTTGGGAAAAGCAAGTATATGTAGTCAGACACAATCTGACAAGATCTACTAAGATGAATCAACCTCCCAACCCTGGGGGAGAAAAAGGAAAAGGTCTGTTAGGCAAGCAGACAGTAGGCAAAGTTTTCTCTCTCAGACTCTGGAAGTCAGAGGAAGGTTAACTTCACAAATGCAGCTGATAAGGAAACGACCCAGAGTGATTTTACCACAAGACAGGAACATAGGCTGTAGCAGAACTACTCAAAGTGTGGCTTGCTGACTGGTGCCAGTCTGCAGCTGTCCCAGTTCACAGACTGTTAGTGCTGGAGCTTAAGTCAATGCCATTAAGCACACATTCAGTTTCACCCTCTTTTTCTTTCTCGCAAGACTCAATGAAGGAGGCATTGAGTTACTTTACATTGTGATGCAAGCTCTTAATCTTATCATGGACTTGTAACAATCTGCAGTCATCTAGAGTGGCACCCATCTAGAGTAGCCTCTTGGCTCTGATAATTTCAGCCCTGCAGTGGGTGCTGCCCAGATCCCTCTTTGAGGACAAGGCGCTCATTCCTCCAACTGGACGTACCACAGCTCCAGGAGTTATTCTGGACCAGAGGGAGATGACCCACCTAAGGCGATTCCTTGTTGGAGAGAGTTTGCATCCAATGACGGTTTGCTGTAGGAGTACAAAGACCTGTCCGCCATGCCTCAATGTGGACAACTCTGAGTCCCCCTGAGGCCTCTGCTGTGATTTCTTCCTCCACCAAATCCTGTTCCCTTCACAACTCACAGGTTGTTCACAATAGACCATCACCTCCCCTCACTGAACTTCCTTAATGCAAATCTCAGCATCTGTGTTCCAGAGGACTCAACCTGTGACATTGTACTACTCAGGGAAAACATTATAAAAGATTCCCATGGTCTGAAGATAAGGCAGGAACAGCGTGAAAAGGCCTTCAAGGTTCTCCGTGATATGGCTTCACCCATCTTTCTACACTCATCGCTCAACATGGGCCCCACCCTGCCCATTGCTCCTCTCATCTCCCCGCACGGGCCCCGCCCATTGCTCATCTCCCAGCACGGGCCCCGCCCATTGCTCTTCTCATCTCCCGGCAGAGGACAGAGATGAAAAAGGAAGGCAGTGCAACCTTCATAGTGTACTTCATACTTTGACACAGCGTTTTCAAATATACTACTTTACTTTATTTTCACTATAAAATCTGTGACGATTGTTCTCGTTTTATAGGAAAAAAAACTGAAGACCCGTTCAAATGTCTTGTTTAAGATCACAGAACTTACAGCCAAGGCTCAAATTCAGAACTCCTTACTTTAGAATATGCTTTCCTACTAGATGATGCTGCCCGTCAATATGTTTGAGCTGTGAGTAGGCAACATTCCCAACTGAGGATACTGGGACTCAGAAAATGTATCATAATTTGCTCGAGAGTTCAAGGTTGGTAAATAGCTCAAGTTTCAAACCCAGGTCTACCTCATGTAAAACCCTATGGTGAATCCATTGCACTTAGGGGCCCAGTCTCATCAAAATGAGGCAAGTGGTTATTGCATGCCAGCCACTGTTTTAATGCTTTTTTTTTTTTTTTTAATCACTAACTACTTAATGAGAACACTGAGGTTGGAGTCAGAATGCTTGGGTTTAAATCTTATCTCTGCTACTTACTAGTCACATCACTTTGGGCACATTATTCAGTTGTTGCCTCTATGGCAGAGAAGGCAGAATATGTGTCCTGACAACCAGCTCCAGACAGCCATTGGATAAAAATGCCTGTTCTCCAGCACTTAGAACAGGTGGATGGGTGGATGGATAGATGGGTAAATAGGTAGATGGGTGGAGTTGGGGATGAGTGGGAGGAATGGTGGATAGGTAAATGGACAGATGGACAGGTGGGTGGATGGATGGTAGATGGATGGATGGATGGATGATGGATGGGTGGGTGGGTGGTTAGGTGAGTAGATGGATGGATGGGGGGATGTGTAGATGGATGGATGTATAAATGAACTGAGGGGTAGATGAGTAGACAGATGGGTAGATGGGTAGATAGATAGGAAGATGAATGAGTAGATGGGTGAGTGAATAGAGAGCTAAAATAGATAAGGCATATAGAAAGAGAGATAAGGAACAAGCACATAGAGACTTGGTGTTTTAAGTAGAATACTATATATAGAATCATCTGGTACTTATATCTGGTACACAATACACATATATAGTCAGTAAATAAATAGTGGCTAAACATAGAAACCCACACAACAATAATTCTATAAAATAAGTATTAGTAAGCTCACATTCTAAGGTGCAGAAACTGAGGCTCATTCAAACTAAATAACATGCTCAAAATCACACAGCTAATAAGTTACTAGCACCTGTGTTCAAATATGAATCTGTCTGACAGCAAAGCCCCATGCTCTGCTATCTCCCAGCATCAGATGATAACACCGAAGCTGCCTCGGCTCTCTGATGGGCTCATTGTACACCGGCCTCTCAATAGCATTCCATATGTATCAGTGTGAGAGTTGAGACAGTGTGGGCAAAGTAGGGAGAGAGTCTGTCTTTTACTGAGATTTCACTTGCCTTATGGTAAAAAAAAAAAATCATCCATTTAAGGATTATTTCCCTTTTGCCCCATCAAATCATTGCAGAAACAAAGATTATTTCTGCAATCTTAAGCTTTCATTGTTGGAGGTTTTGAATTAATAAAATTGTCTGATCCATGCTTTTTAGAAGGCACTTTACAGCTGCATTCTTAACCACAGCATTAGTCACCAGGAGCATCACTGAAGCTCACCTGTCATTCTTCCATGACACGACAAGCTCCCACATGTCGAAAGTGCCATCCCCCAACGGGAAACAATCTTCTTCCTTCCAGAGATGTAGCAAAGCTCTTCCCAGCATGCTTCCTACCAACACATGCCTTCTCCATAAGCTGAGAGCCCCTGCAATCCTGTAGGGGAAATCAGAGAACCAGGTGTGGGCTGCAAGGGAATCATGGGATTTTAAGAGCCAAAAAAGACCTGAGAGATCATTTAATCCCCTTCACAGTAGAGGGGAGACAGAAGTAGATCGGGAGAAAAGCATCGGCCTCAAGGCATCAGCCTCAGGTGAGAACTTTGCATGGTCTCCAGGTAACGCTAGGCTGACATCCTGGGGTGGGGGCTGCACTTCTTTTCCTGACTGGGGACTTCACGGGGACCCAGGAGTTCCACATTCTCAGGAGCATCCTTTCAGCACTCTTATCCCAGATCTTAGCAGAGGAAACTTGTCAACACAAAAGAGTCAACATCCTTAGCAGTCCTGCCATGTTATGATTAAACCTGGGGCCTGATTTTCTCCAGTTTGCCCTCTAGCTGCAGATGAGGGTCTCCTGAAATGCTGCCATGAAAACCTTCAGACCAGTACAGCACACCCTGAGTTGATGCTTGAATGACCTGCACCTCTCATTCTGTTTCTTCCAGGTGTGGATCCCACTTTACCTCCTTGGTAGTTATATCACCTCATTTCTTTTTTTTTTTTTTGAGACAAAGTCTTACTTCATCACCCAGGCTAGAGTGCAGTGGCATGATCTTGGCACATTGCAACCTCCGCCTCCCAGGTTCAAGCGATTCTCCTGCCTCAGCCTCCCTAGTAGCTGAGATTACAGGAGGGTGCCACCATGCCTGGCTAAGTTTTGTATTTCTAGTAGAGATGGGGTTTCACCATGTTGGCCAGGCTGATCTCAAACTCCTGACCTCAAGTGATCCATCTGCTAAAGTGCTGGGATTATGGGCATGAGCCATCATGCCCATTCCTTTTAATTGCTAGAGTTATTGCATAAATCAATGCCCTCACTTTCACCTGGACATCATCCAAATCTTCCCCAGTTGAGGGTCGTGGTTATTGTAATGCAACAGGTCAGGGCTGATAACCAGCCCACTGATTTCCAGTGGCAGGATTTTTATATTCATATAACCATGAAGCAATCAAATTTCAGAATCCTATCTTGAAGTTCTGCTTCATAGGGTCACTTCCAAGATAAATTGTGTTAATCTGAGTCCCCAGCAAGCAGACTCTGATTCAAAGAATTTTTCACAGAGACTTTACTTTGGGTGGTGATGCCAACAAGCAAAAAGTGATTCATGGAATAAAATTCAAGTTATTAATCTTCCATAGACAACTAGAGCTCATATCCAATGGGAATCATCTAGGAACCATGTAGAGTTGCTTTATCACAGGATGGGGAGGTCAGTTACTTATCCACCAACTCCCACCCACTGTTGGCTGAGCTTTCCCTGAGGCATTGACTTCACTGTACTTTGGGTTATACGTGTGCATGGCTGAGCAGCTTTGAGCAGCCTCTGAGAAATCTGATGAGCAAAGAGCGGTGGTGTCATTTGCAGTTTGTAATGGGGGCAGCGGTGCATGGAGCTGTCCACGTAGCAGTGCTGAAATCAGGTCCAGGGAGCATCACAAGCATCAGCTATCATGCCTAGGAAGTCATGTGAGTGCCAGAGAGTGCAAGATAAACCCCAGAAAGTTCGGGGGCCTGTTCAGTGGTTGTACTTCCTAGCAGCACTGTTTGATAGAACTTTCTGCACTGACAGAAATGTCTCATAGATGGGCTAACCCACACAGTAGCCTCTGGCCACACATGACTCTTTTGAGTGTCTCTAACATGTGGCTAGTGTGATTGGGGGACTAAATTTCTATTTTATTTTATTTATATTTTAATATCCCTGTGTGGTTAATAATTACTGTGCCAAACCATACAGTTCTAGAGTACCAATAATCTGAAGCACGTCAGGATATCCCTTCTGGGATACCAGACTAGTCATTACACCTTGCACTGCTCATGTAAAGAGAGATGCATGGTGCTTGGTGAACCTCTTGGTATTTGGGAGCACATATTCACTTGGGGAATTCTATTCCTATCTATGCATAAGGAGCAGCAGGTAATAAGGCTTCCAGTTTTAAGGAGGGCCTAGAGCAATAAAAGTCACCACAGTAGATTCCAGCTGCAGTCCAAGCTGCCTCACTATTGACACTTATGACCCAGCAGAACCAATTATATTGGCTGTGTCTGCAGCAGAAAGAGAAGATAGATGGGCCTCTGGCCATCCCTAGTAGCAGAATTCTGGGGTCCTAGAGAAAGGCTATGTGTCCTCTGGAAACAACTATTCTCCATTTGAAAAGGCACTCATGATCTGTTTTAGTCTGAGCACCTGATAATGGGAGGTCAGATGACTGCACATCTCAAACTGCCACTTCTACATGCACCATGGAGAGTCAATGCCACAACTGCATGAACTGGGTATTTTCTAGTCCACTAAACCATACAGTTGTACATGCACAGCAGCCCTTTGACTAACAGAATGCTTCACCCAACACATGATACCCAACACAGTATGGCCACAGTCTGTGGCATACATGATGTGGCAGTGAGAGGGCCACTGAGTTTCACACCCATGGAATTCACTGATCTGAGTGCCTAGTGCCTGGCAGCAGCTAGTGACATGAGAAGGCCTAAGGAGGGCCTGTTACAGGTCAGCTGGAAGCTACACTCTGCAAGACTAGGTGCTTCTTGCTGGATTCAGTCTGTGCTCTGCCTGTGACCAACAAGTAATACCTTCTCCCTCATAAACAGAAGTCCATGAACAAACGAGTAGAAGTGGGAGGACCCTCCCACCATGATACCAAATAACCCATGGGAATAATTTGTGCTTTCAGGCACCACTCCCACCTCCAAGCTTAGGCTGAGAGTACGAGGTGCTCAAGGGAGTAATGCTGCCCACAGAGAACACTGTCATGGATGGGATGAGCTGAAGTCTGAGATAGTCCCCTAGTCATCTGGGGAGCTTAATGCTATTGAGCCAACAGGAGGAGAAAGAAATCACAGAACTGGTCAGGACGGTTTATCCCAATTACCTAAAGGAGCTTGGGTTGTTGTCACACATGTGGGCAAGGAAGACGAGGTGCGGGTCCTTCAGAGCTCACTGAGGCACTCTCAGTTCTCCCTTTTCCAGCAGCTCTTGTAAATGGAAACATGCATCACCTAATAAAGGCAAGACTACCAATCATTAAATTCTACAGGAATGAAAGTTTGGGTCACCCCATTATGTGAAGAACTGTGTCCATCTGAAGTGCTAATGGAAATCAAGGAGAATGTGGACGACTGGTAGGAGAAGTCAGCCACAGTTATTAACATCAGTCTTTTTTTGGGTGGAGGGAGACAGAGTCTAGTTCTATCCCCCAGGCTGGAGTGCAGTGGCACCGTCTGAGCTCATTGCAACCTCCACCTCCCGGGTTCAAGCGATTCTCATGCCTCAGCCTCCCAAGTAGCTGGGATTACAGGTGCCCACCACCACGCCTGGCTAATGTTTGTGATTTTAGTAGGGATGGGGTTTCGCCATGTTGGCCAAATTGGTTTTGAACTCCTGACCTCAGGTGATGCATCTGCCTTAGCCTCCCAAAGTGCTGGGGTTACAAGCTTGAGCCACCACACTCGGCCAACATCAGCCTTTTAACCAGCTACAGAAAGGAAGCTTTGCAAGCTGTATCTTAGGTAAATTAATATTTCTTTCCCCTGGCCTTTTCTAATGCAACATTCCATGAAAAACTCTGGTGGCAGCACAGATAGACATTAGGTGGGATGATGGAATGTGACACTCCGTGATGGCACAGCAGCCAATTCACATTTGTGTGTCCCCACGTCCATATTAGGGACAGGACGTTTTCACCTGGACAAAAACGAGAGTGGCTGCTGTGTGGCAAAAGGGGTGAAAGCTTCTCTTTGCCCCTTCCACATCCACACCCCACTGACCTCCCTGCCTGTGCCCCAGGATGCTGACCTTGGTAGAAAGTCTCCTGATTGCAGTTTTGATGTGGCCAGTGGGTATCATTGTCAGATTGGAGAGAACAGGGAGATTGGGGGTACTTATTTTCTCAGCTTCCCCCCTCCTGGGTCACCACGGACTTGCCATATCTCTCTATCAAAGACTATGACTTTGTCAGCGTCCCTCTACACACGGCTACATGCTCTGGATTCAGCTGCCCAATCTCCCTGAAGGTCCAGGAGTAGTAACGGGCCCATGCCTGCTAAACTCATGTTTCTACTACTCCTTCTAAGCTTCATAAAACCTGCCTGGGTCTCCTACACATAATCTCTTTGCTAGATTCCCCTCCATTTCCCAGTATGAATTTGCCATCTGGTCCCTGCCAGGATCTGACCAATATGCCTCTGTAATGCATGTTTTTATGTAAATAAAATCTCATAACAAAATATTTCTTCTATATCTTACAACTGAGAGAGTCACTTGGTGGTTAAAAAGCATCTTAATGTCTAATGATGTTGGACATTGTACCAAGCACTGGGCCAGCCCCTAGGGACATAAAAATGAATGAAGAAATCACTTCTCAAGGGAAGCCCACAGTCTGCTGGAAGAAAGTCACACTGATATCAGTTACAGCAGTGCACAGGATGTTTTGAAGTATGGGAGCCTGCACTGATAGAAACGTCCTATGGGAGAAATGGCCCAGTGGTCCCTGGCAGCAGAGGGAAAGGGGCATCTACCCAGGGGAACAGGGTAGGGTTATGGAGGGCAGGTAAAAACTGAATAGCTTTAGGGAACAAGGATCCCAGGGAATGAGCAAGAAATCTGAGAATGGCAGATCCCTGAAGGGCCAAAGGAAGGTGGGAGTGACATGGGAGCAGCGTGTCCTTCACGAAACACCCACGTCATCCAGAGTTGGATGGACAGTGCTTTGGAGCACAAAATTCATCCAGTTTCACTGCTAAGTGAAACAACTAAAGGGTAGAAGCATTAGCTAAGTCACCCACTGTAACTCTTTCCCCAAACATAAGCATGAGTAGGGGATATCCCCAAATGTACCTCTTGATACTCAACTTCTTGTGTCTTTCAAGCCTTTGCTGAAAACTTTAATTCTTGTGCTTTTCAAATGAACCCAGAATAGGAGAAATTGGTCACTAAGAGCAATTACATGACTGTTTCTACGTGGCAAGAAATTGTCTTAAGAATATTACATGGCTTTTCCCTGTGAAATGTAATCTGTTGCTAGGCTGAGAAAATGGGCTGGGAAGAAACAGATCAATAAGATAATAATTCTCAGTGCAGCCCCCCCAAAGCCGCCTCAGTGGCTGAAGAGAGATAACGTGCAAGGAGTGTGTGATCATTCTCCAGGTGTCACAGGCTCATGGGTGGACAGCAGGAGCAAAGGCTGGGTGATGTATTCCCGGCAGGTGGGAATGCAGGTGCTGATTATGTGCAGCGGTGCCAGGCGAGGGTGCCAGCATTTGAGAGACAGTCATTTGTCAAGGGACCTGTTTCATCTCCCTGTCAGCCCATTGTCATAGTAAACAGTTTGCATCTGGCTTCATCACTCTGATTAAAACTGCTGACAAAGAAAGTACTGCTTTAAAAGATCAAGCATGGCAAACAGTGTGTGTATCAATTGGTTTATTGTAGGCAGATGGGAGTGTCCAGAATCAGACAGCAAAACCACATTTCCTCCCCAGGTGAGGACTCATAGAGCCAGATCTGTGTCACATTGACAGTCCAGCACTTCTACATGCACCATGGAGAGTCAATGCCAGATCCACGTCACATTGACAGTCAAGCACTTCTAAGTCCACCATAGAGGGTCAATGCCAGACCTGCATCACATTGAGAATCATGCATTTCCACATGCACCATGGAGTGTCAACGCCAGATCTGAATCTCACTGAGAATCAAGTGCTTCTATGTGCACTGTTCAGAATTAGTGTCAGAACTGAGTCACACTGAAAGTCAATGCCTCCTAAGCATTTCCACATGCACCATTCCACCTTCACCTGTTGCACAGGCCCCTCCTTGAAAATGCTACATGATTTACAGATATATAATGTTTTTACTTAATAATCATGCCTCTGAGTGTAGAGCACTTCATGGTTTTTGAGATCCTTCATCATATATTATTTCACTCTATCTTCACAAAAAAGATGCATTAGCTAATTGCAGTAGACACATTTGATTAATCAGGGAACAGAGGCTTAAAAAAGTAGTGACTTCACCAGGTTCAAATATCACCTTCCCTTCCCATTCCTCCTCCTAATTCTCTTCCTTCTCCATTTTTTTATGATCATTATCTTCACTATTACTTCCTTCTCTCTTTAATTAAATGGTTACAACATACAGATTGAGCATCCCAAACCTGAAAATCCAAAATCTGAAGTGCTCTAATTTCTGAAACTTTTTTTTGAGACAAAGTCTCACTCTGGCACCCAGGCTGAAGTGCAGTGGCACAATCTCAGCTCACAGCAACCTCTGCTTGCTGGGCTCAAACAATTCTCCTGCCTCAGCCTCCCCAATAGCTGGGATTACAGGCACCTGCCACCACACCTGGCTAATTTTTGTATTTTTAGTAGAGACAGGGTTTTGCCATGTTGGCCAGGCTGGTCTCAAACTCCTGACCTCAGGTGATCCACCTGCCTTGTACTCCCAAAGTGCTGGAATTCCAGGCATGAGCCACCATGCCCAGCCCAAAATCTGAAACTTTTTGAGTGCTAACACAATGCTCAAAGGAAATGCTCACTGGAGAAGCTCAGACTTTTGACTTTGAGATTGGGGATGCTCAACCAGTAAGCAAAATGCAAATATTCCAAAATCTGAAAAAGTCCAAAACATTTCCGATCCCATGCATTTCAAATAAGGGATGCTCAACATGGCTATTTCTTTTTTCAATATACCCAGATGTGCATATTTTTATCCCTTTTCATATAAATGATGGATGAGGCCATAAAAAATTAAATGTGATGTTTAATTTTCTGTGTCAACTTGACTGGGCTAAGGGATGCCCAGATAGCTGGTAAAACATGATTTCCAGTGCATCTGTGAGGGTGCTTGGGGAAGAAATTAGCATTTGAATTGATAAACTGAGTAAAGAATATCTGCCCTCTCCAGTGTGGCTGGGGATCATCCTATCCTCTGAGGCCCTGAGTAGGATAAAAAGGCAAGGAAGGATGAATTCTCTTTTCCTCCCTTCTTGAGCTGGCACGTCCATCTTCTCCTGCCTCAGACCTTAGTGCTCCTGGTTCTGAAGGCTTGGACCCTGGACTTATACCAGCAGTCCCCTCCTTACCCCTAGCCCCTGACTCTCAGAACTTCAGACTCCAACTGAATCACATCATCAGTTCTCCTGTTCTGCAGCTCACAGATGTCAAATCAGCAGACTGTGGGGTTTCTCAACCTCTGTATTCACATGAGCTGCTTCTCATAATAAGCCTTCTCTTACACATCTGTGTATATCCTATTGGCTCTGTTTCTCCAGAAAAACCTTAGTTAACGCCATGCTGGACCTAGCTAGTCACACACATATCTAGGAAAAGGCAGAACCATGGTTAGAATCGAGCTTTTGTTGATACCAAAGAGCAAGATAATAGTTCCCGGCACGAGACTAAAAACTGTCATTTCCGTTTTTTAAAAAAATTTTATCTAAATATACCACCTTCTCCCTCTTACACTCTTATTTTTATAGTCATTATCATCATCAATCTCTCCCTAAAGAGGTGGATTGAGGAGCTGTGTTTTTATCTCCTTGTGAGGGCTGGAAAGACCATGCACAGGCTTGATGAGCAGCAGACATGTGGGAGTCAGGAGTGGGTCTTGGTGTGTTCCCATGGGAAGCCCAACATTGGCCTCAGCAGCCCCTACTATCCTAACTCTATCACCTTTCCTCAAAGTACAGATAAACAGAGAAGGCAAGGAACAAAACAGATGTAGTCCCTGCCCTTGGGGACAAAAGGGTTCAGTGGAAGGGACAGAGGATCATAAAAAAGTACTTCTCAACAATTAATTTAAGAGAATCCAAAACTAACTTCAGAGGCAATGAGATATCTGCAAAGTGAAATTTGCGCAGAGTAAGAAATGTGAAATGAAATTCGTGCAGAGTAGGAGCTTTGCAAAGTGAAATGTACAGAAAGAGTAGCTTCATGGTTATACCACTTAAGAGATAATTGGGTACAAGTGGAGTAGGTGGAACAGATCAGCACACATCTCCTCACAGTCTAACCCAATACTAGTGAATACCCACTGACTGCTATTTGTCCTCCAGAAAAAAGCTAGGGGAGCAAATCAACAACAGCCAAATGAGCTACAGCTGGCCCTAGAAACCCTGGGAAGAAATGGACATATCTTCAGCCTTCACTCCCTCTGCCAGCTCCTCCTCCCCAGGCCTGCAGTGCAGCAGCCCCGTGCTCTGACTCCCCTCCTCCTTTACCACATCCAAACTTGTCCTCAGAGAAACACGACCACACGGTGAGAAGATCACAGGACAAGAGCACAAACTTTCGACATTGTTCGCAGCTCCTCCAATTACCGGTTGGGTTCATTCATTCAGCCTCTCAGATCCTTAGTGGTGGCTGTTGTTTTCAAATGTAATCATGCTTTCCATATCTTCATCACAGTTTATAAGGATAATCAAACATGACGATAACTTTCAAAAGTACACTCATAAAGTGCTGAGATAGCTTTCATATGAATATTTGTAACAGTATCTGGCACGCAGTAGACATGTCATATGTGGTAGAATGCTTTAATCAAGTAGGCCTTAAGTTCCTTTACGTCTGTCAAACACTACAGTTGTGTGACTTTAGGCATTTCCTTCCTTAGTAACAATTATATGGGAGAGATGAGCCCTTTGGGTGAGCTCAGGCTTCCTTGGTGGTAACAAGAGAACGGGAAAGCACTCAAGGGAATGAGCTGCCACAGCTTCTGATAACTTGTCAATCATAAAGGCGAACATACCAGGAGGATGAATTCTACCATCCTTGAGTCCTTGGAAGCCTTCTATGCAGGAATGGCCACCATGTAGAACTGGTGATGCGGTATTGATTTACAAACATTTAAATTACTTACACTGACTACAGTAATAGCAGAAAAATGGGATCTGCATGCTCCAAGAAGCCCCAAAGCTTGCAGAAACTGCATAATCATTCTTACTTGCAACACAAGACTCTATCTGAGCTGTGTTATTCATTTTCCAGTGTGCATACCTCTTCCAATGCCCCTCTGACTTTCCTCCAAGAAGAAACCTTGAAATGTCTCCTAAATGTCCAAGTAGGACCATGAGATGGGGATTCACCCCTTCAATGAACTTCAGGAGGGTCTCACTCTCTGTTGCTTGTCATAAATTGTTAACTTGTAGAGGATGCCCAGTGACTGGAGTTGCCAGGTGAAGTCTTGCTCAGTTGAGTTGCAATGGAGATTCAGCTCCATATGGTCACATTCTTAGAAAGAAGTAGCAGAGCAGGGATTTGAGCCAAGGAAATATGGCTTTAGAATCCTTTATTGGGTGGGGAGGATGAGGAATGGGTAGTTGGTCAAAGGGCACAAAATTTCAGTTAGGATAGGTAACTTCTGGAGATCTATTGTACAGCTGATGACTATAGTTAATAATACTATATTGCATACAGATGCTTATGTGGGGGTTAAGCATCATAAGATGAAAATATGTAGCCAAAAATGCATTTAATACACCTAAACTACCAACATCATAGCTTAGCCTAGCCTACCTTAAACGTACTCAGAAAACTTACATTAGCCTACAACTGCAGAAAGTCATCAGAAACAAAGCCTATTTTATAATAAAGCATTAAATATCTGAAGTAATTTATTGATGTTCTGAACGCCTATGGCTTCCACACCATTGCAAAGCCAAAATATTGCAAGTTCAAGACCATTGAGAGAGTGCTTCTTAAATCTCCGGACCACACACACAATTAGCATGTGAGGTAATCAACATGTTAATTAGCCTGATTTAATCATTTTATTATCATGCAAATCCAAACCGCAATGAGATACCTTCTCATGTCCCTTAGAATGATGATCATTACAAAGTCAGGAAACAACAGATGCTGGAGAGGATGTGGAGAAATAGGAACGCTTTTACACTGTTGGTGGGAGTGTAAATTAGTTCAACCATTATGGAAGACAGTGTGATGATTCCTCAAGGATCTAGAACCAAAAATACCATTTGACCCAGCAATCCCATTACTAGGTATATGCCCAAAGGATTATAAATCATTCTATTATAAAGACACATGCACACGTATGTTTATTGCAGCATTATTCACAATAGCAAAGACTTGGGACCAACCCAAATGCCCATCAATGACAGACTAGATAAAGAAAATGTGGTATGTATATACCATGGAGTACTATGCAGCCACAAAAAAGGATGAGTTCATATCCTTTGCAGGGACATGGATGAAGTTGGAAACCATCACTCTCAGCAAACTAGCACAGGAACAGAAAACCAAACACGGCATGTTCTCAATCATAAGCGGGAGCTGAGCAATGAGAACACATGGACACAGGGAGGGAAACACCACACACAAGGGCCTGTCGGGGGGTGTATATATATATATATATATATATATATATATATATATATATATCAAAACATCATACTGTATACTGTAAATATGTACAATTTTAGTGTATTCATTATACCTCAATAAACCTGAGAGGGGGAAGAGAAATAAAAACAAAATAAAAAGAAGATGTAATAACACACTAGATGAATTGCTATCAGACTTCTCAAGCCAGCCATGTCTTCTAACTTATCATTAGTCAAGAAATGCCCTGTACTACAATTGTTTCTGTCAATATTATGCTAGTTTACAGTAACAACATAATAAACAAACCTTTTGGGGACTTAAAGTTATTGGACAAATTAGTTACTGTACAAAACCATTTCTAAGGATAAAGCTGTTAATTCACAATGCAATTGTAGCTTTAAAGTAAAATTTTTCATCAGTCATCCTTCCCCTCTCAGTCTCCCTGCAAAAAAGACTATCCTATTCACTGCAACACTATAATCACAGGAGCAATATAGTTCCTGGTGGAAGGGAAGTGGGCATTTTTCCCAAAGGACGACAGAGGTAAGAAAGTGGAGAACACTTTCACCATCCATGGCACTTGGCTGGGAAACAGCCCTGGATATTTTCAGGGATGAAAATGTCTGTTACATTTTGTTGCATCTTTGAGAATAGGATGAAACTTCTGGGAAAGCTGAGCCCTTATCTGCTTTTGTTACTTCTCTTCTTGAGGTAAGTTTTTTCCTTTTGAGAAAAGTGACTCTAAAGACATCAGATGAAGACAAAGACTGTTTTCTGCAGTCAGAGTCCCCCAGAGTTTCCACACATACTAAGACTCTATCGTTTTATGAGAGGCAGTAGATGAAAAGGAGAAGGCGGGGAAAGCAGGGGCTTCTTGTAGGCAGAGGTAGCATAGCATCATGACTCTTCCTTTCTGAGCTATTTGACCTTGAGCCTCCTTTTATTTCCTTGGAAGGCAAATTCTATGTACCTTGCAGTGTTTTGAGAAGCAAATGGTGGGCATTCAGGTAATACCATTTTCTCTTTTGATTCTGTCATTTTCTTTCTTCTTGTCTGCCTTTCTCCCATATACTCCTGGTCTCTCTTTCACCTCTGCTCAGCCTTGCCTCTCAGATCCTTCATGCATCCAATGTTCTTCCTTCCAGCTCCTTGTATTCATGTCTCCCGATGACAGCCCTTCACTCCAGCCAGATAACCTTACTCTGCTCCACATCCACCTCAGAGCATCCCCACTCTTACTTGATCACCAAACCTCTGGGGCTTCAGAAGCTCACCGCTCTCCTTCCTGCAGAATGACCAACATCACTTCCTCACTCAATCTTGCATTGGTGCGTGAGTTCATGCCATTTCCCACGCAGACTTCTCAGAGTTCTAAGCTTGGTTCCTTAACCCTCTCCAAGGAGCTTTCTATGACAACGCATCATTAGCTGAATTATCAAGGACATGTCTTTGCTGAAGCTGGCAGACCCTGCATAGGAGATATTTAAGGGTGATGGGGTGGGTTGCAGGCCCAGCACTTGGTAAATCAGGAGGGGATTTGCTTGGAGCAACTGAGCTGAGGAACTGGACATCCGTCTCAGAGGTTGGGAACACAGCAGCAGAGCAGGATCCCGGCTCTTCAAGGATAGAGCTACTGGGCAGGGAGCTAGAGCTGGGGACCAGAAAGGAACCCTGTAATACTCATAGAGCTATGAGAAGGACAGAGAAAGACCAGCTGGAAACTGGACACTGACGCCAAGCCTTTGACCTGCTACTGGTGTGTGTAGGTTCTGAGCTGTCCTGCAGGCCATGGGGACTGTGATTCATTATCTATTGTGGCTGTAACTAATTACTACAGGCTCAGCAGTTTAAGAAAACACAAATTTATTATCTTGCCATTGCTGTGAGTCAGAAGTTCAACACAAGTCTCACCAGGTTAAAATCAAGGTGTCTACAGGCCACATTCCTTTCTGGAAGCTCCGGGGAAGAACCCATTTCCAAGCTCACTCAGGTTATTGGCTGAATTCCATTTCTTGTGGTTGTAAGACTGCGGTCCCCACTTCCTTGCTGGCCACCAGCTAAGGATCACCCTCAGCTCCTAGGAACTCGTCTCAATCCTTACACGTGGGTCCCTACATCTCAGAGCCTGCAATCGTGCAGTGCTTCCTCTTCAAGCTTGCAGTGTCTCGCGCCCATCTGCTACATCTCTCTGACTTCAGCTGGGCAAAGTTCTCTATTTTCAAGGGCTCATGTGATTACAGTGGCCCACAGAAATTTTAATCCAGGATAAGTTTCCTCTATTAAGGTCCCTGATTTTAATCACATCTGCAAAGTTTCCTTTCCATGTAAGGTAACACATTCACAGGTTCCAGGGATTAGGGTGATGATATCTTTGTGAGAGGTACTACTCAGCTACCATAGGGGAGATGAGCCCAGTGATAAGCACTTAGCAGTTCTATCTGTGATTATTAGAAGGTCTTAGGGGCAGGAAGTTCAGTGGGTCATTATAACCAACTTTATGCTGGTTTCTTCTCTGCTCCATGTTGCCTCGACACTAGAGCCTAGAGTTTATTTTGAATTAAATTATATTTGTTTCTCTACTTGGTTAAAATGTGTGTGTTTTGGAGGCTGTGTCTAGACTGCAGTGTGTGCGTGCACAAAGGAAGAATCACTACTGTAGGATATGATTTAAGGAGCTCTGCAAAGCTTCCTTCTCTCATGACCCGATGGTGCCAGAAATTTTATTATTTAAGAATAATCCCTTTGGTTTCCTAGAGGCATTATAGCTCCATGAAGTCTCTCTGAACATGTAAATTCTTCTTGGGAGGTTAAGGTCTATGTCAAGGCTTTGTGAGCATGGAAACTTGGATACCTTGTCCGGGAAAGACTGGATTTGCCCAAATTCCCATAGAAAGTTAGAAGCTAGAATTGCAGCAAAGTCCTTCCTGGCTGGACTTACTGCACAACCTCCCTACCAGAAAGTACAGGTTGTCCAGTCCTGTTTCCCAGCATTCTCTAGTGCCACTTTCTGATGGTCAGTCTTATGCGTTGGCTTTGCCATACCATAGCACTTGGTTATTTAATCAAACCCTAATCCATGTTCCTGTGAAGGTATTTTGTAGTTGTGATTAACATCTACAGTCTACTGACTTTAAATAAAGGAGATTATCTTCTATAATATGGGAGAGCATCATCCAATCAGATGGCCTTAAGAGCATGTCTTATTCTGCTCAAGCTGCCATAATAAAATTCCATACATGGGGCAGCTTAAACAACAGAAATTTATTCTCATGGTTCTGGAGGCTGAGAGGTCCAAGATCAGGGTACCAGCTGATTCCATTTCTGGTGAGGGTCCTCTTCCTGGCTTGCAGATGGCAGTCTTCTTGCTGTGTTCTCTCTGGTGTCTCTTCCTATAATGCCACTGATCACACCATGAGGGCCCCACCCTCTTGACCTCATCTAACTCTAATTACCTCACAAAGGTTCTATTTCCATGTGAATTTTGTGACGGATGCGTTCAGTTCATTACTGAGCAAAAACTGAGGCTTCCCTGAGAAGGAGTTCTGCCACAAGACTGCAACATCAAGTCCTGCTGCATTTTCTGCCCTACAAATTTTGGATTTTCCAGCCCCCACAATAGTGGAGCCAGCTCCATAAAATCTCAAAATTTCTATCTGTTCTTGTTCTCATTCTCTTTCTTTCTCTCTCTCTCTCTCTCTCTCTCTCTGTCTCTCTCTCTCTGCTGCTAGCTAGCTACACACAGTCAGCCCTCTGTATCTGTGGGTTCCACATTCACAAATTCAACCACCTGTGGATCAAAAACATTGGGAAAAAATGATAAAAATAACAATAGAACAATAAAAAGTAATACAAAAGCAATGCAATATAACAGCTATTTGCATCATATTATGTATTATTAAGTAATCCAGAGATGGTTTAAAGTATACAGGGGAAGGTACATGGGTTATGTACAAATACTATGCCATTTTCTATCAGGGACTTAAGCATCCACAGGTTTTGGTCTCCTCAGGGGGTCCTAGAACCAATTCCCCATGAATACCAAGAGACAACTGTATGTCCTATTGGCTTTGTTTCTGTGGAGATCCTCAACTATAACATGCTTAGAAGTTGGTTTTCAGTAAATAATTTTCTGCCCTTTATATTCAGGCCAGGATTAGTTTGAATTAGCCAGAATAAAGAAATTTAAAATACAGTTTACCCTTGGGAAAACAGGGATCCTAATTCAGTAGGAGCAAGAAAATCTCATTTTCCTGTGAGATCAAACTCCAAACTCTCTACCATCCACTATTCCTATTTTCTCAACAGAGGCTTCTCAGTGGAGTTTTTATTGGTGAGGTTCACTAAGAACTGCTTTTGTCAATAGTGACTGCCACCTGATACTCTAAAAAATAATATTACAGAATAGTCAACACTTTATTAAGCATATTTCTTTATTCTCAATCCTTGCATTTTTAGAAATTTAGAAAAATAAGTTAGAAAACAGAGAAAGATTATTAAAGCATAATTCATAATAACCAAGATATAAAATCAACCTAAGTGTCCATTAATGGATGAAGGAATACAGAAGATTAGTACTTCTATCCAATGGAGTACTATTCAGCCATAAAAAGAAGGAAGTCCTGTCATTCATAGCAACAAGGTTGAAACTGGGGGACATTCTATTAAATGAATAAGCCAGGCACAGAAAAACAAATCACAGATGGTCTCACTTATATGTACAGTCTAAAAAGGTTGAGTTCATAGAAATGGAAATAGTGTTTACCAGAAGCTGGGCAGTTGAAGGGTGGGGATGGGGGAGAGGTTGGTTAAAAGATATAAAATTTCACTTGAATAGGAGGAATAAGTTCAATAGACTTGTGCAACATAGTGACTATGGTTAATACCATATTATATTCTTGAAAAAATGCTAAGAGAGTGCATATTAAGTGTTCTCACCACAAAAATTGTATCTATGTAGGTAATGTGTATTTTAGATTTACTCATTCGCAATGTATATATAAACATCACGTTATACATGATAAATACAGATAACTTTATCTGCCAACTTAAAAAAGAAAATAATAAATAAATTAAAAGGAGACAAAAGGCACATGGAGAATGCATAGTGCACCTCTGAGGGATTTATTTTCTTTCGTCTTTTCCAATTTATATCTTTCTTCAGGTTTTTTTTGTTTTGTTTTTTTTCTGAGATGGAGTTTCACTCTTGCCACCCAAGCTCAAGTGCAATGGTGCAATCTCAGCTCACTGCAACCTCCACCTCCCAGGTTCAAGCAATTCTCCTGCCTCAGCCTCCCAAGTAGCTGGGACTACAGGCATGCACCACCACACCCAGATAATTTTGGTATTTTTAGTAGAGACAGGGTTTCACCGTGTTGGCCAGGCTGGTCTTGAGCTCCAAGACCTCAGGTGATCCGCCCACGTCAGCCTCTCAAAGTGCTCAGATTACAGGTGTGAGCCACCGTGCCTGGCCTGTTTCTTCAGACATTAATTCTCTAACAGTCTTCTTACTGTTGACATGTACCATTTGATTGAGGTTTCATCTTGCTGATGTGCTTGATACCACTTTTGAAGAGATGAAGGGCAAATTATTATTAATATTAATGATGCATTGCAGTGGTGCAGCTTTGTATCTCAGCACTTTTATGTGCTTTATTTTAGTTCATCTTTTCTTTTTCTTTTTTTTTTTCCGACAGAGTTTTGCTCTTGTCACCCAGGCTGTAGTGCAGTGGCGCAATCTTGGCTCACTGCAACCTCCGCCTCCTGGGTTCAAACAATTCTCCTGCCTCAGCCTCCCAAGTAGCTGGAATTACAGGTACACACTACCACATCCCACTAATTTTTGTATTTTTAATAGAAATGAGATTTCATCATGTTGGCCAGGCTGGTCTCAAACTCCTGACCTCAGGTGATTCATCCACCTCAGCCTCCCAAAGTGCTGGGATTACAGGCGTGAGCCACCACGCCCGGCCACCCAGTTCATTCAGTTCACGCTGTAAACATTTCTGTACTGTAGGGAAGGCTTTCTACAATATGCTCTTGACATTTATGAGTGATTTTTTCCAGAAGCCCTCTCAGGTCTTCAAAATCAGTGATTTGCATTTCCCCATAAAATGGAACAAAATGTACCTGAAAGACTTAAAGAATAACTTCAGACTTGAGAACAACAATGTCTTATGGTGAGGAAGAAGCTAGAATCCCAGGCATTGAGCTCAGAGCTACGCTTCCAGCCCAAGGCCTCGGAGAACTTCCCGCCTCTGACCAGCAGCCCTCACTCAGCCTCTCAGCCCATTTCAGCCACTGTCTTCCTGGCCATGTTATGGGCCATCAATCACCTGTGATGGTGGAAACTCAGGAAGCTGAATTTTCCAGGGTCTACTGCAGGGATGGTGAGCTGTCATGGTTCACTGTCAACATTTCCCTACACCACCCCCTTTGGCAGATGTCCCTCATTATTTATGGAAATACCTCCCAGTCACCTCTGAACTTGGCCTCCAGTCCTTCTTTGGCACAGTGTTCTAAGCAGCCACGACCAATCACTTAGAATTGGTGCGAAGCTTGCTCTCTCATCACTCTGGTGCTGTATTAGTATTCTGCCATTCTAATGTAACCAGAAGGATTCTACCGACTCAACCAGGCTCGGAGAACTGTGGGACATCAGAATGGGAAGTGTCCTTGGAGACTGAGAACAATCCTTTATATAATAGATGGAAACAAAGAAGCAGTGTGGATCAGCCAAGGGAATCTACGGAACAGGACCAGACCTACATTTCCTGCCCAGTCACCCAGGAACATAATTCATAGGCTTTCCAAAGAAGAGGCCGGGCGCAGTGGCTCACGTCTATAATCCCAGCACTTTGTGGGGGCTGAGGTGGATGGATCACTTGAGGCAAGAGTTTGAGACTAGCCTGGTCAACATGGAGAGACCTCATCTCTACTCAAACTACAAAAATTAGCTGGGCTTGGTGGCACACACCTGTAATCCCAGTTACTCGGGTGGCTGAGGCAGGAAAATCACTTGAACCCGGGAGGCAGAGGTTGCAGTGAGCTGAGATGGAGCCACTGCATTCCAGTTTGGGTGACAGAGTGAGACTCCAGTTCAAAAAAAAAGAAGAAGAAAAGAGAATCCCCTTGTGCTCCCCATTCTTCATTATAAAATTTTAGATCATCTGAGTCAAAAGGAAACCTAGTGCCCACCTGACCCCACTTCCCATCCACTACAGCCATCGTCAGAATGCATCCGGCATCAGGGAGTCCTTTGTCAAGAACCCTTTTCATTTTGGGTCCTGAGTGAATTAAAATCTTCCTCCTTAGTGCTCTCAACATTTGGTCCTAGTTTTTCCCTTTACAAGAGCCCCACAAACTGGTGAATATATCGGCTTTCCCAGGGAGGACAGAAGTTTAATTTAGTTAAATGCATCGATCTCCGGATGGCTCCTACGACGTAAATCAAACGGTGACCATCCTGAGCACGATTCCAGGTGGGTGGGAAATATTTTTAGGTGAACTGATGTTCTATGGGGACTTTAACACAGCTTCTAGACAGCTGTTTTCTCCTGCAGAAAGGGCCGGGCCTGCGCTCCCAGGAGCACCAGCCCTGAGTGGGGCACCTGCAGCCAGAAAGTCGCAGGCAGGCTGCTGTCACTCAGGCTGCCCTGGAGGGTCCCTGTCTGTCTGTCATCCAGATGTCACCTTAAAAGTACTTTCTGAGGGTGAAAATGGCTTCCTTTAGGCATGTGAGCTTCTCCCCATCTGCATTTTGACGGATGGCAATTTTTTTCCGCAATGTAAGCCGTTTGACATGAAGAGTGTGCTTTTCCAAGGCACATTTGAACTGATCGTTCGCCATCATCTTTTGACAAAGCTACATATTATCGGAAATACCAAAGGCGCAGCTCTCCTCTCCGCTATAACTCACCAAGCATATTAGGCCCTGAAATTCTAATACCTCATTTTCATGACAAACGATGCAACAAGAGCCCAAAGTGGCTGCCGTGAATCTCCGTGGCTGCCTGGGATCGCCCTGGGAGAAGGAAAGTGCCGAGTGCTTAACCTCTGCTCCAGCACGTGGCTGCCCGAGCCCCGGGGACAGCGGGCCGCGCGCCCAGGCTGTGGTTCGCACGGCTCTAGCGCCCTGGTAACTTGCAGCAGACTGAATTCTGAAGCACAGCAAGGAGCACGTCAGCACAGCGCGAGGGGAGCACTCACCCCACGCGGCCCTGAACACGGGTTGGTGCAGAGGTGACTGACAGCTGCAGGAGTGAAGGCTTCCCATTGAAGCAGCGCATTCATCCCGGTTGAAGACGCCGCTCCAGGGGCCCCGTAAGAGCATCGGAGTTTCCAACGCATTGCTAAGCCTTCATGTTACTCACCTGGTATGCGAACGGAAACGCAGGCCAGTGCTTCTGTCAACCCTGGAGTCCCCACGTACACACTCAGCCTTGTGACACTTTTCCCTACAGAGCAGAACTCAGAAGTAGAAAACGGGCTAACTTGACCCTCCTGTGGGACACTCAAGCAACTAAAATTCAAGGGGCTTGCATTAGTCAGGGTTCTCTGGAGAAACAGAACCTATGTACATAGACATACACATACACACACACCCATATATATATAGAGAAACAGAACATACATCTATATATATATATATATATATATATATGAGCCAATTCCCAACATATATATATGAGTAAATCTCTCTCACACTCTCTCTCCATATACATGTGGGAAAACATTATATATATTATATATATATATATATTATATATATAATTTATATACATAACATTACATATATTACATATATAATTTATATACATAACATTATATATATTATATAATTTATATACATATTATATATTACATTATATATATTATAGTACATGTATTACATTATATATTATATAGTAATATGTATATTTTATATCTTGTTATATATATATTTAGGTGAACTGACATTCTCTGGTGAACTTTAAAGTGTGTGTGTGTGTATTTACATATGCCAATTCCCTATAGTAAATCTCTCTCTCTCCCTCTCCATATGGAAATAAAGAGAGAGAGATTTGAGACTGTAGGGAATTGCTCATATGATTACACAGAACGAAAAGTCCCAAGATCTCAGGCTGAGCCTGCAAGCTCGAGACCCAGGAGAGGGGCGGTGTAGCTGCAGGGTTGAGACCCAAGAACAGTTGATGTTTTGGCTTGAGTTTGAAGGCGGGAAAGCATGGAGGTCCCGGCTCAAAGGCAGGCAGGCAGGAGGAACTCACGCTTTCTTAGCTCTCTTTGTCCTATTTAGGCCTTGGCCTGATTAAATGAAGCCCACCCACATTAGGGAGGGCACTGGGCCTTACTCGGGGTACCCATTCAAATGTTAATGTCATCCGGAATCACCGTCACTGACACACACACAACAATTTTTGACCAAAGGTCTGGGCCATCTGTAGCTCAAACAATACATAAAATGAACCATCACAGGACTTTATCAGAAGCACTGGTGTAAGACAAGCCAGTGGCCCCAAGATCTCTGTGATGTAAAACATTGGAGGAGATGGATAAAATATTTTCTAGAAGAAAATACGTTCCTGAGAGGCAGAGATGAATTTACAGAGAGAGAGAAAGAGAGACAGAGGTAGACCAAATTTGTATCTATTTTTAAAGACTAATTTAGAGCGGTTTTGGGATTTGGGGGTCTTTTTCATTTTGTTTTTCGAATGGGGAATTTCTCTTACAAAACAGCCAAAACGTGCTCCCAAATGACTTATTAAGTAGGCTAAAACAAAAGAAGCTACAAATTTGAGATTTCGGAACTCTTTGTCTAAGCAGTGCAGAAGGTGGCGTCACAGAGGCAGAAACATTTGTCTTTCCTCATTAGAAAGTCCTCAGTCTGTGACAGCCAGGAAGTGATGCCATCAACCCTGTGCATGCACAACGCAGGGCTGTTCCTGCTCTGGGGAGCCTGAGCTACTGTCTTAGAAGAGAGGCATCAGAGCGGAAGAGCCACCAGGGCCACCAACTGGAGCAGGATGACGGGCACACGCTCCTCTGCTTCCCAGACCTTTTGGGAACCCGTCCAGAGTTCTGACTGGGGTTTCCCAGAACAGAGCTGCCTCTGAGCTGCAACTGACCATGCTTTGTCTTATAAAAAACACGACGAACTTTTTTTTAGCACATACGATGTGTCATGCACTGTCTTAAGCTCTATTAAGTGCATTACCTAATGTATTCCTCCTGACAACCTGATGAGCTAGATACTATGGTAAGATCCATTTTACAGGTAACAAGTTCCAGAAGTAAACAATGACCCCCCCCCTCAAAAAAAAAAAAGTTAATAGTATCACACATCTGATTTGCATTTCCCAGTGGGTGTTATCTTATATGACCGGGGATTCAGGCAGGTGGTATGAACCAGGGTTGCTGGTATAAAGGTTGGTACAGTTTGCTCAACTAGCTCACTGGTTTTTTTTTCAAGGAAGAAATGAAGGGTTTTATTGAAAATGAAAGTACCCTCCACAGTATGGGCCTGAGCACAGGGGATCAAAGGCCCTATGACAGAGTTTTTGTAAATTTAAATATTCTCCACTTGGGGAATGCCCTGTGTAAATGAAGAGGATGGAGTAAAGTTACCAAGTCATTTACTTGGAGTATGCCCTATGGAGAGGACATTTCCTGTTATAGCTGAAGGGTGAATAGGCCTTATGTTCCCTGCTTCCAGCCTCTATTTTCCTGCCTCATCTCCCCACTTAGGGATGTGACCCTCATAAATCTTTATGGGACAGAGGGACCACTGATCTTTTTTTCTGTAACTGCTTCATGCTGACTTGGGGCACAGTCTCTACGTATTGGGGATCACGGAACTCTCGCCCTGCTCTATCTAGTGGAGGCAGGGTAGTTTCTTGATGGCCGAGGGTGGTGTCTTCACTGGCTGAGGCCTTTGTTGATGGCCGAGGGTGGTGTCTTCACTGGCTGGAGCCTTTGTTGATGGCCAAGGGTGGTGTCTTCACTGGCTGGGGCCTTTTGTTGATGGCCGAGGGTGGTGTCTTCACTGGCTGGGGCCTTTGTTGATGGCCGAGGGTGGTGTCTTCACTGGCTGGGGCCTTTGTTGATGGCCAAGGGTGGTGTCTTCACTGGCTGGGGCCTTTGTTGATGGCCGAGGGTGGTGTCTTCACTGGCTAGGGCCTTTGTTGATGGCCGAGGATGGTGTCTTCACTGGCTTGAGGCCTTTGTTGATGGCCGAGGGTGGTGTCTTCACTGGCTAGAGCCTTTTGTTGATGGCCGAGGGTGGTGTCTTCACTGGCTGGGGCCTTTGTTGATGGCCGAGGGTGGTGTCTTCACTGGCTGAGGCCTTTATTGCATGATCATCTGAAGCTGGATGGTCTCTCAAGGGTTCCAATGGGTGCACAGTTCCAAAAGTGTGGAGGGACCCATCTCAGTTGCGAGACCATGAACCCAAAGTTCAAGGTCTCAAAGCATTATGGTAGTGCGGATAGCAAGGACAGTCTTTCTCTGATGTTTCCAGAAGATTCAAACCATAAAAGGCTTGCTTTACCCTTTTGCCAGCATGCCAGGCTTCTGGGTTCTCTCTCCCTGAGCAGCCCTAGTGAACCTGCTCAGTTCTTCCCCCTAGCTGGCTCACCAAAATATGTTAACGGTGGAGGGTGTCCAAGTTTTGGCATCTTGAACAAAGAACTGGACAAAATGCACAAGCAAAACAAGGAAGAAATGAAGGGTTTTATTGAAAATGAAAGCACACTCCACAGTCTGGTAGCAGGCCTGAGAAGAGGGGCTCAAAGGCTCAAATAGCTCACTTTTTAGAGAAATATAGCATTAGAATACTCCTCCCTTAGTCTTCTTATTATGAGTTCCCTTTAAATGGCAAATACCTTGCAAAGGTAACACATTCAGCCCTCTGGGGAGGGGCATACAGATGGATCTATGACAGTGGGCATGAAGGTCTTTATCACATGACATGCTTGCCAGACAGAAGTTACTTCAGAAGGCTCACCAAGCAACTGAGTGTACAGAGGGACTTGCCTGGTTGAAGCTGGCCAGCCTTTGTCATTGGCCACCCCAGGGCTGGCACCTAGGCACCAAAATAAAGTGGCCACCATGGGTGAGATGGAGGCCACGTTGGGGCCCAAGAGCGTGGACTCCCACTTTCCAAGGCTGAGCTGGCTAGCACTTGGTGGATGCCCATCCTGTCAGCAACAGAGACAGGTGCTGAGCCCTAGTGGGAGCCCACCCCTCGAGGAGACCAACAGATCGCTGGCTGCAAGTTGGCTACACTGGACCACTTCACAGTTCAGCGGGGTGTATCTAACCTCACTACAAATGATATAGATTCCAGATGCATTTTCTTTTCTTGCCTGAATGAAAATGACCACCCATCTTACCGCATTTTGTTATAGCAGCCTGAACAGACAAAGGTGGACTTCACCGTGGCTGAGCTGGTTCCTCTCTTTGATGATCTTTCTGAAGATGATGTGGGACCCCGGATCGGCAGAGCCTCAGCTGAGTGCATTTTGCAGGTGCCTGAGAGCTGAGAACATTTTTCCTGTGTGATAACTGGTGATCTGAGTACTCAATTGAACTCTCTCAATTCTGGCTTAGCTACCCCTGCCTGCAGCAGAACCATCATGGCTGGCTTCATGTCCCAGAGGGAACCCAGGGCCAAGGACAGCCTTGAGAAGGGCTTGCATTTAGTTCTGTTCAGCTCTGCATCTTGGCTTGGGAGACTGGGAGCTTCCAGCAGGCATGTCTTTGTGGTTTCTCGCTGCCTGTACTTACTGCTGCACCACTGGAAGGGGGCCTCAGGGCTGGCAGGAAGCTGAGGCAGTGGGCAGGGAGAGAAGTGGGCAGATGCCAGTAGTGTCATGGAGGTAGAATCCATGCATCTGGTGATTGACTGGAAGCTGAGCAGTGGAGGAAAGTGGTGAGGGAAGACTTCTGGACTTTTAGCCTGTACACTTGGAGGGATGAGAGAGAGTTTGGTGTGTGTAGATGTTCAAAGAGGTGAAAGAGGGGGCGAGGGAGGAAGTCAACGATGGTAGAAAATTAAGATCCAGTTTGGAGTAATCCTGCCTCTGCCTCTGGCTGGGCCCTGGGTCTGAGGCACCCCCTGCTGGCATCTGGGTTCCTATTTGTCATCACCTCCTATGTGGTCCCCCCAGCCGATCCCCGCCTCAGCTGCTTGGCCTCCTTACCTGGGCCCTGGTAGCCAGCCCCGAGGTCCCACCTGCACATACCTCAACCCCTCCCTCTGAATGCTCAGTAAGATCAGCCCCAGTCCTGGGAGACATGAGGACACCCCTTTGCCAGCATTGCTCAAGTGACGCCACACTGTCATCACAGCCTCAGCTCTCTCCTAATTCGCATTTGCTTTTCTCTGTCACTGTCATTCCTGGCATCACCTGGGAACACGTTTAAAACAAAGACCAAGTGAATAAATCTGGATGGACGGAAAACACATTAGGCAATTCCCAGCTCCATTCCAAAGCTTAGCTGAGCTTATTAGATTTAATTAAAGAATTCTGAGTTTAGCTTGTTGGGAGATACGGATTAAGCAATAAGGAGCTTTCCCTTCCTAGGATCTCCAAACTCATCACCGTAGAATAGCGGTGCGCTAGTTTCTTGGATGTTCTTCCTAAACTGCCAGGGTCTCTTCCTTCATTTGTATTAATGAAATCAGTCAAAACTGATTAAGCTTTCTGTGGCTTTATAACTCATAAATTATTGAATATAAAAGCTGGAAAGAAGTTTAGAAGAAATCTCAGTCTAAAATCTCATTTCACAAATACGAGAACCAGAGAAGTTAACTGACTTGCCCAAGGTCACATAGCAAACTCCAGCCCAAGCACTGAGGAGAACCCAGGTCTCTTGTCTCCTAAATTCGCTCTGCTTTCTGTGTTCCCTCACCCCAGAAGCGGAGACTGAACCACACAGGGGCTAGAAGATAAGCAGGGAGTGCCCACTTGAGCTGATCATTTTCGTTGCAATGTCTCTGCTCTGTGTCTGCCAAGCAGGATGCATGGATTCTGAGCAGCGAGCAGCTCTGACACTTCACTAGACACTGCCGAGGGAGTGGTGTGCCAGGAAAGCTACAGGGCTATAAAGCCAGAGAGAAGGGAAAGGGTGGCATGGAAACACGACGGAGAAAATGCTCCTTGGTGATCAGTGCTGCAGACCACGCAGCTCATGTGTGTTGCATTTATGGACCCCATAAAACCACAGCCTGGACGGTGAGACTCCCCTGGACAGGAGAGGCCTCCACGGAGCTTGCTGGCACCCTTCCTCCAAAGAGCAGTGAGGTGTGGAATTCAGGAGCTGCAGGGCTGAAAAAGACAGAAGCCTTTTCACATCAGGGTCCTAGCAGATCAAGGTTAAAGCCAGGACTAGAAAGTATCCTACCACACTCTAACCAGCAACCCTAAAGTGACCCACCTGACAATGACGAGCAAGTCTAGGGTGAGAGAATGGTTAGAGTGTCATGGAAGGGTGACAGTGGCTCCATCCTGGAGGGCCACACTCCAGAGAGGCCAACAGCACCCACACATAGGTAGCGGCTGGAGCCAGAGTGCCTGCCACAAGGCCTTGTGATTACATGGAGTCATGCAGCCCACAGAGAGATGATTTCCTGGTTACCTGGCACATGTTGACCACCTGCCTGTGAGCAACTCTGTGCCAGATATTTCAGGGATTCAGAAGATTCTGAGAACAGACATCACTCTTCTCTGTCTCGAGGTCCTTCCTGCCCCTGGCTGAAATGGTGTTCCGGCTCTAAATCTTTGTTCTCAGAGTGCCACATCCTTCTACTCTTCCCATGCCATGTTACCATTGTTGCCTTGAGTTCTTGTTTCAGAATCTGTCAATTTAGTTGTGGTGCCTACATTTCCCTGACATCCCTTCCCTTTTGGCATTGGGTCAGGACTGCCCAGAGAGAGCTCTAAGAGACTTGCAGAGGGTGTGCCAGTGCAGCTGCTGCCATGCTCTGCAAGGGAGCTTAGGGCAGGTCCTGCTGGGCTCACGCCCATCATCTCTGGCCCTCTGGCTCACCTGCCACTGGGGCAGCTCACGCCAGGGCCCCACCTTCAGCCTGTGGATCTGGGACTGGGGACACATGCAGCTCCTCCTGTAGGTGTTCATTGCTATGAGAGGGGTGACAGGCAGATGTGGTTCCAGGCTGCTCAGCCTCCCTGTCCATCTTTCCTTCCTACTGGGAAGCCTCAGCCCCAGCAGCAGATGCAGAGGCAGCAGCCTCCCCCAGGTGGCCTAACGAGCTCCACAGTCGCATCAAATACACCTCCTGTACGAAGTTCCTTCCTCCAGGCCAGTTGCATCTCTGATGGAACACTAACCAACACCTGTAATTATTTAGACCTTTTACAGCTTGAGCCACTCATGAAAACTTTATTTTGCTATGTGTGGTATTATTTTCCCTGCCTTAGAGGTCACTTGCCCAGGTTTATGGCTGAAGCATGATCCCTCAGTCCCTGCCCCGTTGCTTTTATTTATATATTTATTTTTTGAATGTTGAAGGAAGAAGGCTCTGTGATCTGTCTTCTGTCCTTTTTTTTTTTTCTGACTCAGAAGCCCCATCAGGAATTTCTCAAGGATATGCCACCCTGTTCTTTTGTGTGCCCCACATAGCCCAGGTGCCCAAGAAGTGCTTACTGCATTGAATTGGACTCTCCAAGGCAAGCCATGCCATCTCCCATACCAACTGGCTGGGGGCACAAATGCAGCCACCCCAAGGCTCAGCCAACTAGAGGTTCTGAGCAAATGCTGTCCACGGAGAGCAGGATCACAGGACCCCCTTCTCCCCAGCAAGTAGGTGCCTGAATTTTCCTGTTTTGTTTTGGCTGTTGTTTTTTTTTTCTTGAGACAGAGTTTTACTCTCATTGCCCAGGCTGGAGTGCAATGGCACAGACTCAAGCTATTCTCCTTGGCCTTTTGAATAGCTGAGATTACAGGCACAAACCACCACACCTGGCTAATTTTTTGTACTTTTAGTAGAGTTGGGGGGGTTCACCATATTGGCCAGGCTGGTCTCAAACTCCTGACCTCAGGTGATTCACCTGCCTCAGCTTCCCAAAGTGCTGGTATTACAGGCATGAGCCACTGTGCCTGGCCAAATTTTCCTTTCTCTCTTGGGTCCAATATTCAGTCTGCCTGGGGTGACTGAGCTGTTGGCTGGAGTCCACGCAGACAGTCTGGAATTGCACTAAAAGATCATCTATTTAACCTTAAAATATTGCCACTAATCTAAACAATACCCTATTCTGTGTCCTTTTTAACCTATTGGGCTCCCTGGACACAATGCCTATCTCAATTGGGCCTGCGTCACCCAGGCTCTAAAAGACACTGGACAGTGGTCCTCTCTGAGCAGTGTTTGGGGAGAGGATTTGTCCTGTGGCCACATAATCAGCCCCATCCTCCCACAGCTCTCCTTGTATTCAGTCATCCACATGCATGGCCTGGAAGCAGGCACTGGGGCAGGAGCTTCCAAGGACTCTAGATCACACATAAGAGAACATTCGGCTCCAACTTACTTAAGTGATTTAACTGATTTATTGAGCCGTGTAAAGCCAGAAGCAGATAGGATTTTAGGTATGGTTCAGCGAGATTTCTGTCTCTCCTGCTCTGTGATCATCTTGGCTTTGCCCCCTCTAAGTGCCATTCTATCCTTGGATGGGCTTGCCTTGTGGACACAATATGGCTGCTGGTAGCAATAAGGGCAGCAGGCTTCCCTGGGCATATTCAGAAGGAGAGAGTGTAGCCTCCCAACTTGTCGAACAAAATTCCTGACCTATGCTCTGACTGGATCACACCTGAACCAGGGCTTGTGGTGGGGAAGCATCACAGGGCAATAGTCTAGGTCCACATTAGGTCCCCAGTACTCCAGCCGGGGAGATGCTATTAACACTCAGGGAGGTCCCCAGTACTCCAGCGGGGGAGATGCTATTAACACACAGGGAGGTCCCCAGTACTCCAGCCGGGGAGATGCTATTAACACCCAGGGAG
>PVKP010012005.1:0-59678 GCA_004027715.1 Plecturocebus donacophilus
GAAAAAAAAAAAAAAAAAAAAAAAAAAAAAAAAAAAAATACAGAAATAAAGGCCAGTCCTGTTGGCTCACACCTGTAATCCCAGCACTTTGGGAGGCCGAGGTGGGTGGATAACAAGGTCAGGAGTTCGAGACCAGCCTGACCAACATAATGAAACCCTGTCTCTACTAAAAATACAAAAATTAGCCAGGTATGGTGGCGCACACAGTTACTCGGTGAGACAGGAGAATCACTTGAACCTGGAAGGTGGAGGTTACAGTGAGCTGAGATTGCTCCACTGCACTCCAGGCTGGGTGACTGAGTGAGTGCGACTCCATCTTGGGAAACAAAAAACAAAAATTAGTCGGTATGGTGGTGCATGCCTGTAGTCCCAGCTACTCTGGAGGCTGATGCAGGAGAATCACTTGAACCCAGGAGGTAGAGGTTGCAGTGAGCTGAGGTTGACCCACTGCTCTTCAGCCTGGGCAACAAAGCAAGACTCTATGTTAAAAAAGAAAAAATATATACAAAAATTAGCATGTGGTCCTAGCTACTTAGGAGGCTGAGGTGGTAGGATCTCTTGAACCCGGAAAGTTAAGGCTGTAGTGAGCTGTGATTGCACCATTGCACTACAGCCTAGGTGTCAAAGTGAGACCCTCACACACACACACACACACTCTCTCTCTCTCTCTCTCCCTCTCTCAAACGTATAGTACAGTAAACACTAGGCAATAGGAATTTTTCAGCTCCATTTTAAAATCATGGGACCATCATCGTATATGTTTAGGAGAATCATTTGAATCCAGGAAGTGAAGGTTGCAGTGAGCTGAGATCAGGCCACTGCACTCCAGCCTGGGCAGCAAGAGTGAAACTCTGTCTCAAAAAAAAATAAAAGAAAAAGAACAATTATAACAATATGTCAGCATCACTACTCTTGGGCTTTGGGGTCATTATTAAGAAAAATAAGACTTATTGAATACAAGCACTGTGATACTGTGACAGTCAATTTAATAACTGAGATGACTGTTAAGTGACTAATGAATGGGTAGTGTATACAGCATGGATATACTGAACAAAGGGATGATTCACATCTGGAGTGGGACAGAGCAGGATAGCTGAGATTTCATCACACTACTCAGAATGGCATGCAATTTAAAACTTATGAATTGTTTATTTCTTGAATTTTCCATTTAATCTTTTTGGACTGTAGTTGACTGCTGGTAACTGAAACCCAGGAAAATAAAACTTCATATAAGCAAGTAACTACTGTGTTGACCTAACAATTATGCTTGACCTCAACTAAGACATCAGCTCAACAAAGAACAGCTTGCAACAGAACTAAATCACTCCAAACTAACCTAATTCAGAACCAAAGGCTGTGGGAGATTGAGGCAGGAGGATCACTAAGCCCAGGAGTTCAAGACTAGCCCAGGCAATACAGAGAGACCCCCATCTGTACAAAAATTAAAATCAGGCAGGCATGGTAATGCACGCCTACAGTCCTGGATATTCCAGAGGCAAAGGTGGGAAGATCACTTGAGCCTGGGAGGTCAAGTTTGTAGTGTGCCTTGATCAGGCCACTGCACTCCAGACTGGGTGACAGAAAGAGAGAGGAGACTCTTGGGGGTGGGGGAGGGAAAGCCTGATTTAGAATGGCTTAGACTCCAGAATATACTAGCTCATTCCCATATTCACTCGTTAATTTATTCACCAAGTATGTATTTACTGTAGGTCTACTGTGTTCCAAGCACTGTGGTAAGTGCTGAGGATGATCTTGACACGGGAGGATTTCCTAGAAGCTTGTACCACCCTGGTGACCAAATATAGGGTTCAGTTCCTCTTCCTGTTGGAGTTAGCACATTCAGACTACTGTCATCAGATAAACTCGCATAGATTTTTCCCATGACATCATATTCTACTTCATTTTCATATGGCAACTTTTGTTGTGAAAGAGAAGGGCCTTCTAAGAAAAGGAGCAGTTTGAGCCAAGGCATGCAGGCAGTAAAGAGAACAGGGTGTTTCAAGGACAGATGTTGATGATGTTATAGATCTTTTGAAGATATCATGGTTTATATCACTTGGGGGGTAATAAGATTTCTTCTAAATCTGACTCAACAATATCTGACACCAAGGATTTGTGTGGGGTTTTTGTTCTTTTTTTTTATTTAATTTTTCTGTAGAGATGGGGTCTCACTATGTTGCCCAGGCTGGTCTTGAACTGCTGGCCACAAGTCATCTTCCTGCTCTGGCCTCTCAAAGTGTTGGGATTACAGATGTGCTTTACCATATCCAGCCAACACCAAGGATGTTTAACAACAAACATAAGAGTTGTGTCAATATCAGTAAATTTTCTTGGAAAGTATTTTATGAGTCAAATTTTACTGATTCAGTTTAATTCCATGATTAATGCATGCACTGTAAAGCTCTTGAATACACTGTGGGACAGCAAAACTCTACCGCTGTCCTCTTCGGGTCCTGGCTGGGCCTGAAATCACATTGACATATTAACAGGAGAAAAGCGTAGAAATTTACATGGCACCAGAGCTCTCATAAAGAAATGAAGACACAAAGAAGCAGTGAGAGTCAATCACTTATATACTGAATTGGATTTTGGACAAAGAGTAGTACTGCGAAAATGTGATAAGGCAAAAGAGCTTGGACTAGTGTAGCTCATTGGGTAGAGAAGTGACTAGGAAGATAGGATTAGTTTTAAAAGGTTTGTTTAAACTTGATGACCTTTGTCCACTGTGGAAAAGCAAACAAACAAAAAACAATAAAAGGTTTGTTTGTACAGAATTTTCTTCCTCTCCTTGATAATAAGAATGTCTGTTGCTTTATAGGGAGGGCATCGTTCACACAGGAACTTCATCTCTTGCTTTTAAGAAACAAAATGAAGGTCAGATGTATTGTCTTGTATTTGCTGTTTTTTTTTTAAATCTTTCATTCAAAATAGTCAATATGCCAGGGAGCAGCATAATTTAGGGTGGCATATTCTTAATGTTTTCAATACCATGAGGGCAAAATACTCTCAGAAGTCAAGGGTGGTAGAATCAGAATATTCTTGGGGTTAAAATAGCAGTGTATGAATATCCCATTTCTTCTATCCTGTCACAATGAATTTCCCAAGGTCTACACAGCTTCTTATGTCATAGATTACCTTGCCCTCCTACAAACGTATTTCCCAACATTACTCACCTCTTTGTTGTATGGAATCCCCCAAACCAATGTCACAAACTTGAATGCCCACAAGTACTAGGTGGATAATATGAGTAAAGCTAACTGAGAATTGTGGTAAACTAAGAGTACCTGCCTCATCCAAAAAAAGGAAACTGTTAGTGTGCTCCAGCCAGCTGTTGCCAGGTAGGAATGCAGACCAATGGTTGTCAGAACTCCAGCATTTTTAAAAAGAAGCCAGAACTCCTGATTTTTATTAAGGAAATTCCAAATTTGGCAAATAACTGAGGAAGAAACACACAAAATCCTGTGTGCAGGCCAACAAAACATGTCTATGGGCCAGGTCCCACCCCTGGGCAGCAGTTAGTGATCTTTGTCCTAAAGCTTTTGTACTTTTCTATGTTATCATGCTTGAAGGAATGAATGACTGTTCCATTCCCTTATGACATCACTGATCACTGACTTCCCAAATATGGACTCAACCCTCTTCTTGTTGTGCACCTCCCACTGGTGATTTCAGAGTTTGACCATCCCTTTAAGATGTCAAGTTTTTGAAATGTCCTGAGCCCTGTCTTTGTGATGTCATAAACTATGGAACAGTCTTACCCTCCACTCTTGAGGGTTGCTTGGCTACACCCTTTATGACATCATGAATTGCTCTAACACCTTGGAATAACAACTCATTCCTCCATACCACTGCGAGCCTGCAGTGAGGGGGAAGATACAATTTTTACAGCATTACCAAAAAGGATAAAGTTGTTTGGGCAAGTTCATGATGTCATAAGAGAATGTCTGCATCAGTAGAACTTTAAAAAAAAAATCATAGCTGAACATGATAGTGTGTGCCCTTAGTCTCAGCTACTTGGGAGGCTGAGGCAGGAGGATCCCTTGATTCTAGAAGTTTGAGGCTATAGTGCACAATAATTGTATCTGTGAATAGCCACTGTATTCCAACCTGGGCAATATAGTAAGACTCAGTCTAAAAAAAAAAAAAAGAGTCCTAAAAGTTGATGTTTATATGTGATTTAGATTGCTTTAGAGTGAATAAAAAAATGTAAACTCAGTTTTCCAAGTATTTCAAGGTTTTTTTTTTTTTTTTTTTTTTTTTTTTTTTGAGACTCTGTTTCCTGGGCTGGAGTGCAATGGCACAATTCACAGCTCACTGCAGCCTAAACCTGAGCTCAAGTGATCCTCTCACTTCAGCTTCCTGGGTAGCTGGGACTATAGGCATGCACCACCATGTCCAGCTAATTTTTTGATTAGCTGAGGCCTCACTTTATTGTCCAGTCTAGCCTCAAACTCTTAAGCTTCAGCCTCCCAAAGTGTTAGAATTGCAGGCCTGAGCTACTGCGCTCAGCCCAACTTTTATCATAGTGAAGAATTATAGGAGTTCTCTGAAAAGCCTACTCACTATATATACTATCTATTCCTTGGGGGTGGTGAGAGTTTTTTTTTTTTAAACTTTATGGAATGAAAATTCAGAGGTTAGCAAACAAGATTTATGTAACTGAGTTGATCATTGCAGTCTCTCTAAGGTCTTTTCTTAGATGAAAAAAAATTATAAGTGTAGCATTCAATATTTATTTGATAATGTTCCTCACTGCAGTATAAGTGAACTTATAACTTATTTATTTTTGTTTGTTTTTTTGAGACAGAGTCTCACTCTGTTGCCCAGGTTGTAGTGCAATGGCGCACTCTCCACTCACTGCAATCTCCACCTCCTAGGTTCAAGTGATTCTCCTGCCTCAGGCTCACAAGTAGCTAGGGTTACAGGCACCTGCCATCATGCCCAGATAATTTTTGTAGAGACGGGGTTTTGCCGTGTTGGGCAGGCTGGTCTTGAACTCCTGACCTCAGGTGAACCACCTCCCTTGGCCTCCCAAAGTGCTAGGATTATAGGCATGAGCCACTGCTCCTGGCCATAACTTATTTATTCTCACTACATGTTTATAATCCAAGGAATATATGCTTCAGGATTCCTCCTACTATTTTTCTAATGTATTGTTCCTTTTATTTATCTATTTTTAAAATTTGTTTGGTAAGATTGCTAAAAGGGTGTAGGATTATTGTTCTTAGAATATTATAAATCTTTTATTTTTTATTTTTTGAGATGGAATCTTGCTCTGTTGCCCAGTCTGGAGTGCAGTGGCACCATCTCCAATCACTGCAACCTTCACCTCCTGGGTTCAAGTGATTCTCCTGCGTTAGTCTACCGAGTAGCTGAGATTACAGGCACACACCATCATGCCTGGCTAATTGTAGTATTTTTAGTAAAGATGGGGGGCATTTCACCATGTTGGCCAGGCTGGTCTCGAACTCCCAACCTCAAGTGACCCACCTGCCTTGGCCTCCCAAAATATTGGGATTACAGGTATGAGCCACCACACCTGGCCACCTTGTTTTTTTTCTTTCTTTCTTTTTTTTTTGAGACAGAGTCTCTGTTAACCGTTACCTAGGCTGGAGAGCAGTGGCACAATCTGGGGTCACTGCAAAATCAAGCGATTCTCTTGCCTCAGCCTCCTGAGTAGCTCAGACTACCAGTGCTTGCCACCATGCCCAGCTAATTTTGATGTTTTTAGTAGAGATGGAGTTTTAGCATATTGTCCAGGCTGGTCTCGAACTCCTGACCTCAAGTGATCCAGCCACCTTGGCCTCCTAAAGTGCTGGGATAAAGGCATAAGCCACTGTGCCAGGCAGGCCTCATTCTCTTTCTAAAGGAAAAAAAAAAAAGAAAGAAAATTAAATCCCTTTGCCAAAACACTATGAGAAAAAACCCCCAACAATATGAGTACCTAAGATAATTAGATGGCTTTCATGCATTTAACTAATACATGAGGATTGCCTACTATATGCATCAGACACTATGCTAGGCTCCAAGTATAAACAAATCAAATATGGTTTATGCTCTCATCAATTTTATGATCCAGTGAAGGACACAGACAAAAAGCAATTATGGAAAAAAGTACATACACACACACAGACAAAATTAGAGTAATAGGAGGAAGGAGAGGAAAGTTATTTTAGATTAAATGGTTTGAGTGGCTTTTTTGAAGCAGTGGCATTTGACTTCCAATAAATGAGAAGAATCCAGCTATGCAAACTGTTGGGGGAATGGTGGTCTGCTGAAAGGGGCACAGCTTGGGCAAAGGTTACAGATGGAAATAGTTTCAAAGATCAGAAAAACCAACATGGCTAAAGTATAGTGATAGAGAAGGAGAAGTGAGGAATGAGGCTGGACAGAAAGATCGGGGAGACATCATGCAGAGGATTGACAGACATGGTAAGGGGTTTAGGTGAGAACATATTATTTTCAAGTAGATTAATGCATGCTTTTTTTTGTTTTTTTGTTTTTTTTTTTTTGAGATGAAGTCTCACTCTGTTGCCCAGGCTGGAGTGCAGTGGCAAAATCTTGACTCATTGCAACCTCCACCCCCTGTGTTCAAGCGATTCTTCTGCCTCAGCCTCCCAAGTAGCTAGATCTATAAGCGTGTGCCACCACACCCGGCTAATTTTTGTATTTTTAGTAGAGGCAGGCTTTCACAATATTGGTCAGGCTGGTCTCGAACTCCTGCCCTTGTGATCCACCCGCCTCAGCCTCCCAAAGTGCTGGGATTACAGGTATGAGCCACCGCACCTGGCGAGTAGTTCTGTGTTTTAAAGCATTGCTTCAGTTGCTGTGTGAAGAATGGATCGTAGGGTGCCAAAATGACAGTAGGACAGTAATTTGGAGGCTATTTGAAGTATTCCATTGAGAAATGATGATAACTGAGACTGGGTTGTTAAACAGAGGGAGCAGGAGAGAGAGAGAAAGAGAGAGAGAGAGAGATTAGGTACCTTAGAGATGGAATCAACAGAACTGCTGGTGCTGATCAAGTGGATACGTGGTATGGAGGAAAACAAAGAACAGAGATGACTCATGGGGTTTTAGCTTGAGCAACTGAATGCATACCAATTATTGAAATGAGAAGGACAGAGAGAGTACAGAGCAGATTGTCTGGGAAGCATATGCTGGGATAGAGTTAGGTGTGCCGAAGGCTTATCAGCGGACTAATACCTGTGCAGGAAAAGGGACTGGAGCAGAATTGTGCCGGAGTAGTTCACAGATAATGACATAAACTTGACAAAGTCTCTGCCAGCTCAATGGAGGGGTTCTTGAGCAAAAATTGCCAGTCGGAGGGGTTCTGTGTTAGACTAGACCCATGAACTACCACCTTGCGCATTCATTGGCTGGAAATCTGCCCAAGAAGAGTATGACTTAACTACATGCCAAGAAGAGTGTGACTTTGGCTCTAGAGCTGGGGTAGATCCTAAAGCCAGTAACTGCTAGAGACTCTCAGCTAGCCACACTCCTACGGCTGGGCGCAGGTCCTTTCTTGAAAGCGGATCTGAGCAGCACATCTTCCTGTCTCCAACAACAGGTGTGAAAATATCAGTAATTTAGTGTTAGACAAAAGAGGGACTCAGATAGTTAATTAGATCATTCATTCATCAAATATTTATTGACCTTCCACAATAGGCCATCCAATGAAAATGCAAATAGAGATAGTCTAAATTTCTTAAGATATGTTTGGGCCAGAGATATTTGAGAATTTGCATATACTGTATAGGTACGTATATAGTTATGGACTGGCTTGCACCACCAAATGAAAGAGGAGATCATTCTTCACCTGGAGAAGTGTTACTTCTCTAGAGATTGTTTGGAGGCAATTTGGGTTGTCACATTGACTGCAGGGACAAAGGAGACACAACTGCACTTAGGGGGTAGAATCTAGGAATGTAAAACATTGTGCAATGTATGGGAAATCCTGTTCAATGAAGAAATGTGCCACATAAAACACCAATAGTGCCCCTGTGAAAAAAAAACTGGCTATAGACAGAGAAGAGGTCCCAAAAGCCAACCCTTGGGACATTCTATCTTTCAGAAGTTGGGTAATGGAGAAGAAGATGGCAAAGGAGCCTGAAAAGGATTACCCATAAAGGTAGGAAGAAAACTAGAAGAGACTGGTGTCAGATGCTAAGAGAGGAAAGTGTTTTGAGAGAGGAGTCAGAACCCAGGAGACAGAGGTTGCAGTGAGCCAAAATCGCACCACTGCAGTCCAGCTTGGATGACAGAGTGAGACTCTATCTCAAAAAAAAAAAAAAAAGAAGAGGGAAGAGGGAGGCAGAATACTTACTCCCAAGAGATCGTAAGTAGTCAGAATCCATAAAACTCAGGGTAAACTTTTCTTGGGAGCCAAGACTTACTGTCTTACTGTCTTTTTGTTTTGTTTTGTTTCTAATTAAGGTCAAGATCAAGGATCAGCAAACAATGGCCTTTGGGTCAAATCAACCCATTACTTGCCATTACTTGTTTTTGTTGACTTATTGGATCACAGCCACTTTCAACATCTGTCCGTCTTGTGTATGTGTTATCTGTCATCTTAGGCTGTTTTCGTACTACAATGGCAGAGATGAATAGACATGACAGAAACTGTATGGCTCTTGGTCCCTTACAGAAAAAAAAAAATTACTAACCTCTGGACTAGAAATTCACCCAGGATCATATTTCCAGTATTCTCAGTGCAGAAATTCTTTACCTTCATCAAATCCTCTAATCCATGGCTTCTCAATCTTTAATGTGCATAGAAATCACTGCAGGAACTTGTTAAAATGCAAATTCTAACCAGATGTCTAGTGTTGAACACCTGTAGTCCCAGCTACTTGGGAGGCTGAGGCAGGAGGATCACTTGCTTGAGCCCAGAAGGTCAAGGTTACAGTGAGCTATAATCGCACCACTGCACTCCAGCCTGAGTGACAGAGACCCTATCTCTGAAATACAAAACAAAACAAAATGTTTTAAACTGTAACCAGGTGTGTTGGCTCAGGCCTGTAATCCCAGCATTTTGGGAGGCTGAGGTAGGTGGATCTCTTGAGCCCAGGAGTTTGACACCAGCTTGAGCTACACAGCAAAAGGCAAAATCCATCTCTACTGAAAATACAAAAAATTAGCTGGATGTGGTGGCAGAATCTGTAGTCCCAGCTACTTGGAAGGCTAAGGTGGGAGCATCACCTAAGCCTGGGAAGGTGAGGTTGCAGTGAGCTGTGATGGCACCACTGCACTCCAGCCTGGGTGACAGGAGTGAGACCCTATCTCCAAAAAATAGAACAAAAATAAAATAAACGCAAAATTTAATTTAGTAGATCTACAAGAAAGCCTGAAATTCTGTTTTCTGACAACCGCTGAAGGGTACCAATAAGGCTGTTTCCTGAATCCACTTGATCCCATCATTTCCCCACCCCACACCCCATTAACCAGCTTAATTTCTCTGGATCATCAGTAGAATCACTTCTATACAAATATCAACTTCTTGCCTTTCTTTCCCTCTGCTGCTCTCACCTGACAGAAACCCAACCTTGGATGAACCCAACATATACCTTCTTCTTGTCCATGCCTGTGCAGCTCTACATTGAGGGAGAAAAATCAATGACTCACGTCTTGAAATTCACAGTCATCAATCTCAGACAAACCCTAAGTACTGCCCAGCAACTTTCCACTTTCTCTCTCCCACACCCATAATGACCATTCCATATCTTTCCTTGCTCCTCAAACCTCCTATTCTTCTTTCATACTCATTTTCAGCAGGTAACCCTGAATCAGCTTTGTTGAGAACCTCTTTGTATCAGTTAAGCAACTCTTGTTTTAAAGCAGGATTTCTCAACACTACTGACATTGAGGTCGAGCAAGTCTTTGTTGTGGGGGATTGCTCTGTGTGTACAGGATGTTAGCAGAATCCCTGGTCTCTATGCACCAGATGTCACTAACAGCCATTGCCAGTTGACAACCAAAAATATCTCCAGACATTGCCAAATATCCTCTGAAGAGTACAGTCTCCCTGGTTGAGAACCACTGGTTTAAATCCACAGAAACTAATTCCAGCTGGAGATTTATTGAGAGGATAATGGAATAACTCACAGATAGACCTTGAGTAGTATAAAAATCCCTGGGGCTGGAGATCTTCGGCCTTCTTTCTAGAAGTTGTCATTAGGTTATTTCCTTCTGTCTTTGGGTGTTCCTGATTTTCAAATTCTCAAATTTCAAATTCTCAGTAGGAAGAATCTAAGGTCCTGTTTAGGTCAGGTATTCACTCCTATATCCTGGAGAATAGGGTCTGTGACTAGAATAAAGCTAGGAAGCGGTATTGAATAGGAAAAAAGTAATAGCCACCATACTTCCTTTGTATTCTGTATCTACACATTCTGCTAAAGTGACATAAAACTGACTACAAAGACTTCAATAAATTGGAGTTTATTTTTCTATGATAAAGAAATACATCTGGAGGTGGCAGCTTTTGGCCTGTATTCAGCTGCTAAGTAATCATCACAGCCTCTCTGCATTCCTCAGCTCTGACTTTTCATCTTCCAGCTTATTGCCTCAAAAGGTTGAAAGACAACTAGCATACTTTCTGATGTCATGAACCATGATCATATTCAGAAATAGGAAACAAGTCACGCATGGTGGCTTACACCTGCAATCCCAGGGCTTTGAGAGGCCAGGGCAGGAAGATCACTTGAGGCCAGGAGTTCGAAACCAGCCTGGGCAACATAGCAAGACCCCCATCTCTATCCCCACCCCGCAAAAAAATCAGCTGGAGATGACATTGAGACCCCATCTCTACCAAAAAACAAACAAATAAAATTAAATAAATTAATTAAATACAGAAATTAGCCAGGTGTGGTGGTGTGCACTTGTAGTCCTAGCTACTAAGGAAACTGAGGTGGGAAGATCACTTGAGCCCAGGGGCTTGAGGTTACAGTGAGCTGTGATTGGCCACTGCCCTCTGGACTGGATAAGAAAGTGAGACCCCATCTGTATATGAAAAAAAAAGAGGGCAGGTGCAGTGGCTCAGACCTGTAATCCCAGCACTTTGGGAGGCCGAGGTGGGCAGATCATGTGAGGTCAGGAGTTCGAGACCAGCCTGGCCAACATGGTGAAACCTGTCTCTACTAAAAATACAAAATAAGCTGGGTGCGGTTGTGGGCACCTGTAATCCCAGCTACTTGGGAGGCTGAGGCAGGAGAATCACTTGAACCTGGGAGGTGGAGGTTGCAGTCAGCCGAGATCGCACTACTGCACTCCAGCCTGGGCAACAAAGCAAGAGTCTGTCTCAAAAAAAAAAAAAATTGGTATAAACAGGAATGCAGAACTGCCTCTGAGTTGCTGCTCTGGGCACGTTGCCTACAGGGTAGCCCTGCTTTGCAAAGAGCAGTACATTTGCTGCTGCTGTGCACTGGCACTTCAATAAAAGTTGCTGTTTAACACCACCAGCTTACCCTTGAATTCTTTCCTGGGTGAAGCCAAGAACCCTCAATTTTTGGGTTTTCCTGTCCTGCATCAGTCTCATGCTCCCAAAAGTTCACTCAGTTTTTTTTTTTTTTTTTTTTTTTTTTTTTTTTTTTTTTTTTTTTTTTTTTTTTTTTTTTTTTTTTTTTTTTTTTTTCTGAGTGGGAGTTTTGCTCTTGTTGCCCAGGCTGGAGTGCAATGGCACAATCTTAGGTCACTGCAACCTCCGCCTCAGCTGGTCTCGAACATCTGACCTCAGGTGATCTGCTGGCCTTTACTCCCGAGTGCTGAGATTACAGGTGTAAGCCACCACGCCCGGCCGAGTTTTCCCTATTAATGTCAAACAGTGCAGACACCCTGTTGTCATAGCACACCACAGCCCAGAACTGGTTTCCAGCTATTCCCCTGCCTCAGCCTCCCGAGTATGTGGGACTACCAGATCCCACATACTCAGTATGTGGGACTATCTGGTGGTGTATGCCACCGGATCCAACACAAGTCAGGTTTTTGTTTGTTTGTTTTGTTTTGTTTTGTTTTGACAGGGTCTTGCTCTGTTGCCCAGGCTGGAGTGCAGTGGCGCAATCTCAGCTCTCTGCAACCTCCACCTCCTGGATTCAAGCGATTCTCCTGCCTCAGCCTCCCAAATAGCTAGGATTATAAGCATGCATCACCACACTCAGCTATTTTTAGCAGACATGGGGTTTCACCATGTTAGTATTTCTAGTAGAGATGGGGTTTCATCGTGTTGGCCAGGCTGGTCTCAAACTTTTGACCTCAAGTGATTTGCCTGCCTCAACTTCCCAAAGTGCTGGGATTACAGGTGTGAGCCACCTGCCAGGCCTAGTCTAAATTTTGACACCTAATTCAGACACTGAGTGTTCATCTGTGCTAGATAATAGGTAATAAACATGCACAAGATAGTTTCTGCCTTCACTGTGTTTACAGTCTGTGTTTTGCAGTGTTGGGATGTGGTATAGTCTCCTGATCTGACACCACCAATGGGTATTAATGATATATAACCAATACGTAGATAATAAAATTTCCCATGTTTTTCAAATTGAAATTTAGTTTTCCTACACCACTAACCTGAATATTCTCCTGAATATCCTTTCTTCTCTAGTGCCTTTACTCTTCAATTGATCCATTAGAGCCAAATAAGACTATTTTCTTTACATTTGCTTTTGCTCTTAACCTTTCAGCAGAGGCAGAGCCACAACATTCTTGGACTTTCATGATGATAAGGCAGATAGATTAAGATCTTGATTTAAATAAAATGGACAAGTGTCTTCTCCTGAGCCTCAAAAAGGAGTTTAACCTTAAGGTACTGATCTAAGTATGTGGATGAGAAGTGTTAGTAAAGATAACTGAGGCCAGGTGTGGTGGTTCACGCCTCTAATCCCAGCACTTTGGGAGGTTGAGGTGGGCAGATTGCTTGAGCCCAGGAGTTCGAGACCAGCCTGGATAACATGGCAAAAACCTGTCTCTATAAAAAATGCCAAAAAATTAGCCAGGCATGGTGGTGTGTGCTTGTAGTCCCAGCTACTTGGGAGGCTGAAATGGGAGGATTGCTTGAGTCTGTGAGGTTGAGGCTGCAGTGAGCTGAGATAGCGTCACTGCACTCCAACCTGGGCAACAGAGGGAGACCCTGTCTCTAAGTACATACATATATACATACATACATACATAAAATTGGCTTGAAATCCAGAGACCTAAGTTATAGTCCCAGTTCAGCCACTAATCTGAGAATGGTTAACATTTATTGAAAATTTACAATGTGCCAGTTGCCTTTTAAATTAATTTGCTATGCTGTAAGTAGGAGCATATTATTATTATTTTCATTTTACAGACAAGTACATGGAGGCACAGAGCACTTAAATAACTGGCAAATCATACAGTTAGGGGCACGCAGAGTGCAGTTGTGCAACAGAGGCAGTCTGGCTGGTAATACTTCCTGATAACAGAAGCTTTCATTGCTAACATAATATGTGGCAGGTTGTGTACTGTGTGTTTTTGTTGTTTGTTTTTTTGAGACAGGGTCTCACTCTGTGGCATAATGATCATGGTTCACTGCAGCCCCGACCTCCTGAGCTCAAGTAATCCTCCGGCCTCTGCCTCCTGAGTAGCTGGGACTACAGTTTAAAAATTTTTCTTTAGACTGAAACATCATTGTGGTAAAGATAAAAAAGAAAAAAATATTCTGGTAGAGATGGGATCTCACTGTCGTCCAGGTTGGTCTCAAATTTTTGATCTCAAGCCATCCTCCTGCCTTGGCCTCCGGAAGTGCTAGGATTACAGGGTGAGTCACCACCATGCCTGGCCTGTACTGTTTTTCTGGCAATGTTATTTCATTCAATCTTTGTGAATAACCGTAAGGTAGATATAATACCAGTTTTTCAGGTGAAAAAACTAATTGGCAGAATGAAACTTCGAAAACACCTGTGGCTCCAAAAGCTTCTGGAACCCTAGAGACACACATGTGCATCTTTGAGCCTCAGTTTCCCTATCTTTAAAATGAGCAGTTTGGAGTAGATGTCTGTTCTCTGGGGGAGGATGCAGAGGAAAGCGCTGTCTGCGGATGGGGGAGAGAGAAGGTGGGGTAATTACAGCCAAACCACAGTGACAGAGACCCCAGTATAACCGGGGTGTGTGCGGTTACAAACGCCGGCAAGATTCCCGCCAAGGCGGAGAACCGGGATGTCAGAGCCGAGGGAGGCCTGTGGGCGAGAATGGGCCTGACAGCCCTTCTCCGACCCGCGTGGGAGCTGCAGGCGCAGGCCAGCGGCCAAGGGAGAGGCGATCCCTGCGGCTCTGCCCGGGTCTTGAGACAACACCTCACCCGCCCAAGTCCTGCTCCACAGGCTTCTCCGGGAAAGCTAGGGAAGGAAGAGGCGCGGCCTCCCCAGCCCGCATCTCAGAGCGCCACGTCCCTCCTGGCTCAGCCTCCCCCCAGGCTCCATAGCTTCGGCGCTCCCCACCGCCCGCCTCCAGGTTCGCTGGCGCTGCCTCGTCCCCTCTCCCGCCAATCGGCGTCTTCCGCAATCCCGAGCCGGACCAATCAGCAGCCGCGGAGGGGCTGGGAACTGTCGCCATGGCAGCCAGGAGGCGGGCACGCGCGGCGGGAGGAGGGGCAGAGTGGAACTGCGGGCTGGGGGCCCGAGTACAGGTCTGTGCGCTGGCAGCTAGCAGCAGGCACAACCTCGCGCGCCGAGACCCGGCCAGGTAAGGCCAGTGGCCGCGAGGTGGGTGCGAAGCAGCGCGGCAGGAGGTTGAAGGTGGCGGGTGGTGGGGGCGGTCCAGAGATAAAGCTCAAGTCTTCGCCTGCCTTGCCTGGGCAGTGAGGATGTCGGGGGCCGTGCAGTGGGCGGGCACCGGAGGGTAGGGGGCTCCCATCCCGAGCCCGAGGCGCGGAGTTCTCTCTGCTCCACTCGCAGCAGTGCACCCAAGCCTTCTTCGGGGTCGAGGAGGGTGGCTTGCTCTTGGCGGGGAGCAGGAGAGGGTAGGTGCCGAACCGAGACCCGGGCGGGGTCCCGCCGGGTCAGGGCAGGTCGATGGGCGAGGAGGTGCCCACAAGTGAGGAGGGACACCCATCAATTCCAGGCAATGTTCTCCTGCGCTGCGGAGCAAAGCTAGGCCCGGGGATCCTGCTCGTCTCCTGTCTGGTTAAGCTGGCAACCTCTGACACTTAGGAGAAAGTTAGTGCCAGTCCTGATATGCTTTACCCTTAAGTGACAAATTAGGTGGGAGATGAGCCTTTTCGGTTTTAGGAGATGAGAGAGTACTTCCTCCTTGCACCTGCTAAGTGGTAACTCTGTGAGAAAATGCGGTTATTGTGGTTGGTGTTGGCAACGGTCTTAGATGGCAATTATTTTACAGTATCAAAGGGCTGGGAGAGAGAGGGAAAGGGAGCGAGAAAGAAAGAATATAAAGGAATGAGAATGAACAGGAACTATTATGATTTTTGGGAGACAGATATGATTTTTGAGAGACAGAACCTCTTGAAATTCTGTGTCCACTAAACTCCTAAATTGAATAATGTACATTTTATGCAATTGATAATAAGCTAGTGCTACCATCTAAGCCTACTACTAAGGCTCTGTTAAATCCGTGGACGAATATGAACACTAAAAGATATTACCTTTGTTTAAAAATAAGGGCAGGTTAAATGCAAATATTTCTGATAGTGAATTTTGTTTGAGGGAAAATGTGGACTTTCCCTATAGGAAAGTTTAAAGAATTGATGAGATAGATGCTTTAAGGAATGTTCTTATGTTTTGAAACTTGAGCAAACAAATATTTCAACAAATCTTCCTCAGCTAATAGGGTCAAAAATTGAAATAAAATTCTGGAAACATAGAATTAGAAATGAAATCTCAAATAACATCACTCTCATTATTAGGTTCAACCTGGAAACTTCCATTTCTCATGTGGTCTTCAAGCTCTCCAGAATCTGATCTACCTTTGTAGTAAGGGGTCAAAAACATTTTTTTTTAACTAGACAATTATAGAAATTTAAAGGGGTCAAAAATTCATTTCTGTTTCCATGTGTTTACTTATGCCCTTCTCTGTCTATCCAAATTTTACCCATCTTCTTTTTTTTGAGACAGAGTTTCGTTCTTGTTGCCTAGGCTGGAGTACAATGACATGATCTCAGCTTACTGCAACCTCTGCCTCCCGGGTTCAAGTGATTCTCCTGCCTCAGCCAATCGAGTAGCTGGGATTACAGGGGCCCACCGCCACACCCGGCTAATTTTTTTTTTTTTTTTGTATTTTTTAGTAGAGGCAGGGTTTCACTATGTTGGCCAGGATGGTCTTGAACTCCTGACCTCTGGTGATCCATCTGCCTTGGCCTCCCAAAGTGTTGGGATTACAGGCCTGAGCCACTGTACCTGGTCAGCCTATCTTCTAAGGGTTGAATCTGTCTGTGTTGTGTTTACCTTTCTTTGCTCTCCCAAGGTATATATTATTCATATCACACATTTTGTATATATCCTTTCAGCATGCTTTTTGCCAAGTTGGTTTGTGCTCTGTGAATAACAGTTGAGATAAAATGCCCAATTAAAACAATTAGGGTACTTTTAAAACACTATTAATTATGGGCACTAATATCAATAATATCAATTCAGATGTCTTTTTTGTTTTGGGATATGTTATGAATCTCTGTACACATACTAAACTAATTTTGTGTTACTTAGAATAATATTGAAATTGCTTTCCACTTTCTAAGGATGCTTTTGAAGGCTGGGGTGTACAAAATACCATTTTGAGAACGGGGTAGCTGGCAGAATCAAGTGTAGGATTTATAAATGTATTGAAAATAATCCTTTAGTCTGGTCACAGTGGCTAATGCCTGTAATCCCAGAACTTTGGGAGGCCGAGGTGGGTGGATCACTTGAGTCCAGGAGTTCGAGACCAGCCTGGCCAACACAGTGAAACCCCATCTCTACTAAAGATACAAAAATTAGCTGGGCATGGTGGCACACATCCATAATTCCAGCTACTTGGGAGGCTGAGGCAGGAGAATGGCTTGAACCCGGGAGGCGGAGGTTTCACTTAGCCGAGATCATACCACTGTACTCCAGCCTGGGCAACAGAGCAAGACTCTATCTCAAAAAAAAAAAAAATCCTTTAAATGATAATCTTTGAAGTATTGTGAATAGTTAAGTTGACTATATTTGGCATGATAGATTATTAACTTTTTCTATACAATTAAAGGTCTCAAAAGGGAAAATCTATTATTTTTATGTTTAATATATGCAATTAGTTTATAAACTTTAAAAAACAGGCTCCTGGGCTGGGCACGGTGGCTCACACCTGTAGTCCCAGCACTTTGGGAGGCCGAGGCAGGTGCATCACCTGAGGTCAGGAGTTTGAGACCAGCCTGGCCAACACAGTAAAACCCTGTCTGTACTTAAAATACAAAAATTAGTCGGTTATGGTGGCAGATGCCTGTAATCCCAGTTACTCAGGAGGCTGAAGGAGGAGAACCACTTGAACTCGGGAAATGGAGGTTGCAGTGAGCCGAGATCACGCCCTTGCACTCCAGCCTGGGCAACAAGAGGGAAACTCCGTCTCAAAAAATCAAAACAAAACAGAATAAGACAAAAAAAAAAAAAAAAAAAAAGCAGGCTTCTAACAATTTCAAATAAGTTATTCAAGGAAAAACCTCAATCACTTTAATTATTTTCAGTCAAAAAAATTTTTTATAACTCTGATGTGGTAAAAATATACTTACTTAGAATTTCGTGGCCAGATTCCAGTTTTGGCTCTGCCAAATGATCCTGGCTTGTCAGTTAACTTCCTTCTGTATTTATAACCTTTTATAAAAGTAGGGCTGAATTAGGTTACGGTAGTCCTCCTTTATCCTAGAGACATATGTTCCAAGGGTCTCAATGGATGCCTGAAACTGCAGCTAGTACCAAGCCTTATATACTCTATGTTTTTTGCTATATATATTTAATAATAAAATGAATATAATAATACACTGTAATGAAAGTTATATGAATGTGATCTTTCAAAATATCTTGTACCTCAGGTAATTGAAACTGCAGAAAGTGATATCGCAGATTAGGGAGGACTATGTATCTCCAAGATCATTTCTGATCTCAGAATTCTTTGATTCTAAAATTCTAAAGCAGCCTAATAGAAGTTCAGATAGCAGTTACTTGGTTTTATTTTTGGCAGAGCTACCTTTTTGTTTGTTTGTTTTTGTTTTTGTTTTTGACAGGGCCTTGCTCTGTTACCCAGGCTGGCTGGAGTGCAGTGGTGTGATCATGGCTCACTGCAGCCTGGAACTGCCAGGCTCAAGTGATCCTCCTACCTCAGCCTCCTGAGTAGCTAGGACTACAGGTGCATGCCACCACAGCTTGTTAATATTTAAATATTTATTTTATGGATAAGAGGCCTTGCCATGTTGCCCAGGCTGGTCTCAAACTTCTAGGCTCAAGTGATCTGCCTGCCTGGGCTGTGAGCCACTGTGCCCAGCCCAGGAGGCTGTTTTTTTAAAGTTTATAAACTAATTGCATATATTTAACATAAAAATAACAAATTTTTCCTTTTGAGACCTTTAATTGTATAGAAAAAGTTAATATCAAGATATTATTTTGAATACATTTCTTTCATGGTTTCATCAAGACTTTGGTTCTGGCAATATTCAGAGAAGAGCCCTAATGTGGCCTTTCAAAAATGATTTTAAGCCTGGGCAGGATGGCTCCTGCCTGTAATCCTAGGGCTTTGGGAGGCCAAGGCAGGCAGATCACTTGAGCTCAGGGGTTTGAAATAAGCGTGGGCAACATAGTGAAATCCCATCTCTACGAAAAATATAAAAACAAGCCAGATGAGGTGGTGTGTGCCTGTAGTCCCAGCTACTCAGGAGGCTCAGGTAGAAGGATGGCTTGAGCCTGGGAGTTGGAGGTTGTAATGAGCCAAGATCACGCCACTGCAATCCAGCCTGGGTGATAGAGTCAGACCCTGTCTCAAAAAAAAAAAAGACTTTTAAAGTTGTGTGTCAAACTGGTCTTCCTTTTTGTTTTGTTTCGTTTTGTTAATTTTTTTCCTTTTTAGACAGGGGCTCTCTGTCGCCCAGGCTGGAGTACAGTGGTGTGAATGGCTCACTGCAGCCTCGACCTCCTGGGCTCAAGCAATCCTTCCACCTTAGCTTCCTGAGTAGCTGGGACTACAGGTACACACTACCACACCCAGATAATTTTTCGATTTTTTGATAGAGGCCGATTTTCACCATGTTGCCCAGGCTTGTTTCGAACTCCTGGGCTCAAGCAATTCACTCGCCTCAGCCTTTCAAAGTGCTGGGGTTATAGGTATGAGCCACCACGCCCAGCCTGGTCTTGCTTTTTAAGTTCTACCACTTCGGGTGTTTACAGAATAGATTTTCATATTTCTCTATGTTTCATTTTCAAGACAAGAAGAGCATTAATATTTATTGAACAATTACCATTGTCATGCACTCTGCTAGTTACTTTGTATTCATTCTTATTTTCCTCCCATCAACAAACCTGTGAAGAAGTATGAGTTCAGTTTTACAGGCAGGAAAATCAAGACTCAGAGGCAAGTAGCTTGCAAGTAAATGGGAGAAGTTAGGATTTAATCTGCTGTTTGTGTGTTTATTTTTTACCATGTTGTGTCAATAAAAGTCATATACCTTTCCAAAATATAACATGCATATCATTACTTTCCTGCATAGATTATTTTATGTTAAATATACCATATAAAAAAAAGAAATATGGCCAGGTGCGGTGGCTCACGCCTGTAATCCCAGCACTTTGGGAGGCTGAGGTGGGTGGATCATGAGTTCAAGAGATCGAGACCATCCTGGCCAACATGGTAAAACCCTGTCTGTACTAAAATACAAAAAATTGGCCTGGCTATTTGGAGGCTGAGACAGGAGAATCGCTTGAACCCAGGAGGCGGAGGTTGCGGTGAGCCGAGAATGCACCATTGCATTCTAGCCTGGACAACTAGAGTGAAACCCTGTCTCAAAAAAAAAAAAGAAATATATGTGTCCTTGACGTTTGAAAATATTTTATTTGCCTTTTTTTTAAAAACAGACTACTTAGAAATAACTGCTGTGTTCACTAATGAGTTTGCACATGAGCTGCTTTGTGTTTTACATGTTACTTGGTGGGGTTTCAAAAAAGGATTTTGAGATATTTCATCTGTTACTGATCTCTGTGACAAACTGGGAACAAAGTTAATTTTTTAAAAGTGGTGGTAAGAGTAAAGAAGAATTCCAGTTAAGGATTTAACAGGAAAAGTTGTCCTATATTTTGAAGTCTCATTGCTGAAAAAAATAAGCTTTTAATCTGAATTCCTGTTAGTTATTCAAGAGGGGAGGAATACAGTAAAATTTGGGCGTAATAAATCATTATCTTTTTTTTTTTTTTCCAAGACATGAGTCTCGCTCTGTCGCCCAGGCTGGAGTGCAGTGGCATCATTTTGGTTCACTGCAACCTCCACTTACCGATTCAAGTGATTCTTGTGCCTAAGCCTCTTGAGTAGCTGGAACTACAGATACCTGCCACTACATCTAGCTAATTTTGTTTTTTGTTTGTTTGTTTGTTTTTTAGTAGAGACAGGGTTTCACTATGTTGGGCAGGCTCTGCCTCGCCTCCCAAAGTGCTGGGATTACAGGCATGAGGCACCTCGCTCAGCTAGTATCTTCTGGTTTTTGATTCTGTTATTTCATGTATCTTTCTCCTCTCCTTACTGGAATATGATATAATTTAGTCTCCTTACACATCATAAAAATTTGGCACTTTTCACATTATGTGACAAATGCATATACTATCATGTACCATCACCACTGTAAAAAGGCTAAATTTTATAATTTTGTGTCTTTTATTTATTTTTTTTTATTTGTTTATATTTAGAACCTGTTACGAGTCAGTTTTTAGTGAGAAAACATTGGGCTAGGAGCCAAGACCCATCTCTTCACTATTCTGGTATTGCGCAAGTCATCTTATCTCTTTGGATCTCAGCTGATTCATCTGTAAAAAGGAGATAAAAATTATTTACCTGCCTGAACGTAAGTACTCAGTTAAGAATTGCATTTGATTGCAAAGAAAAATGACTACCACCACCAAAATACAAAAAAGGAAAAACCAAAAATGGACTTAAAAATGGCTTAAACATTACTTGGTATATTGTCCGGAGTTATTCGTAAAAAAAAAAATGGCTTAAACATGCAATATTTATTTTCTTAAAGCACTAGAAATAGCACTCTAGGATGGGTATAGTGGCTTTATAAAGTCATCAGAGACTTAAGCTTCTTTCATTTCTTTTATCAATGATCCCTAAAATGTTCTTGTAGAACTGGTTCTTGTAAGCCCAAGATAGCTGCCAGAGCTCTAGCCTTCATTGTCACGTTCCAGGCAGCAAAGCATAGATAAAGAAGGATGCATCCTCTTCCTTTAAGGAGAACTCCTGAACCAAGTCTGAGGCTATAAGGAAGCACAGAGATGTAGCTGAATGCATGGCTGCCCTCTATAAAATTGGACTTTTTTTACTGAGGAGAAAGGAAAGATTTGGATATTGGCAAACAAATAGAAGTCTCTGCCACAATATGAATCTTTTTGTCTTTCAGCTCTGAAATCTGTAAGCCATGATAACCACTCATAGAAGCTTCTGTAATTTGCCATGGCAGAGATTTAAGTCTCACTGTTAACTACAGAAGGAAATAATCTTCATCTAATAAATTGTGTTTCTGTTTTTACTTTTAGCCCTTAATTCATTATAGAAGCCTTTCTGTCTTGTTTGTGGATTTGTTCTGGTTATTTAAAAAAATTACCCATATTTATATGTACAACAAATTCAACTTTTAATTGAAAAGGAAGAAGGACAAAAGAGGAAGGTTGAGGAAGGTGGAGAAAGATACCTAAGGGAGGAACAGAGACTACTTTCAAGGAAAGAGAACGTTTTTAGTTTTCTGTACTCTTTTCACCTCTGTTATCTGTGATAATTATTTTTAACCACTTCCAGGATATCTTGCTCAAAAATCAAAACAGGAAACCATCATACACACACACACACACACACACACACACACACACACACACACACACACACACACGCATGCACACATATAACAAGCAAACCTAAGTCTGTGTCCTGGCGTAAGTCAGTAGCTAAGAAACCTGCCTCTGTGTATGAATGGAAATTTTATTTTCTGAGACATGTTCTCACTCTGTCACCCTGGCTAGAGTGCTGTGGAGTGACTACGGCTCACTGAAGCTTCAACCTGCCGGGCTCAAGTGATCCTCCCGCTTCATCCCCCACCAAGTAGCTGGGGCTACAGGCATGTGCCACCATGCCAAACTAATTTTTGTATTTTTTGTGGAGACAGGGGTTTCAACATGTTGCTCAGGCTGCTTTTGAACTCCTAGCTCAAGGAATCCGCCCTCCTTGTCCTCACAAAGTGCTGAGATTATAGGCATGAACCACTGTGAGAAGCAGAATAGAAATTTTGACTTGGTCGAGATAGGGGAAGAAAGATTAGCTTTCTTTTAGGACTTGAAAATTTAGGGAAATTATATTTACTGAATACTAAGAGAAGCTTAAAAACTCTGCCTACTTTGTAATTTTGTCTGAGGCTCTGATGCCTTTGGGGTCAGTGCCTCCCATTCTGTCTTGAGATGACTACATGATATAGAATTTCATACTATCCTACTTTAGAAAGTAAATTACCAGCCCTCCTAGTTTGGATACTGTTTCAGCCTAGTTCAGCCCAGTGTCTCTTCTTTAGGTCTGTATCTTCCTTAGGAAAGAAGAGGGTGATAGAGGAAGGAAGAAGGCCATTCTTACTGACCTGATAGTGGTAGAAAAGCAGGTTAGGCCCCCTTCTTCTTCCCTATGCCTGTCCTTGTCACTCATCTCTCTTTCTTTTATATGGATACTTGTATATTTTCCTGTTCATGAAAATCTGTAAACCTAGTAAACTTGCTGTTTATTCCTTTAATGCAGACACATTTGACATCTTGGCATTTAAAGAGATTTTTGTGTCATTACTTTTCTGCCTAATGTGCTAGAATACTTACCATTCTTTTTTTAAAAAAAATAATACAGTTGATGGTTACTGAGGCATTATTAAGAAGTAGAGTAAATGTTTAAATTAATTGTCCTAGTTATGTCTAGAATAAGCACAGATTAGAAACTAGTAAAGGAGGAAAAGTATATTAAAAACATTCTCCATCAATCAAAAATAAATAAAAAAGGTGAGAAAGGAGAGGAAATAAATATCAAAGAGGCAGAATGAATAAAAAGCCCTCCAGCCTGAGCAACATAATGAAATCCCATCTCTACCAAAAGAAAAAAAAAAAAAAAATTACCATTCGTGGTGGTTTGCTTATGGTCCCAGCTGAGGTAGGAGGATCCTTTGAGCCCAGGAAATCAAACTTGCAGTGAGCTGTGAGCTGACCACTGTACTTCAGCCTGGGTGGCAGAATGAGAACCTGTCTCAAAAAAACAAAAAAGCCATATAGAAGGTGGTAGATTTAAAACTCAAGATACGGTATTAAGGCCAGGCATGGTGGCTCACGCCTGTAATCCCAGCACTCTGGGAGGCAGAAGCGGGCAGATTGGTTGAAGTTAGGCGTTCGAGACCAGCTTGGCCAACATGATGAAACTACATCACTATTAAAAATACAAAAAATTAGTCAGGCATGGTGGTGCATGCCTGTAGTCCTAGCTACCCAGGAGGCTGAGGCAGGAGAATCGCCTGAACCTGGAGGTGAAGGTTGCAGTGAGCCAAGATTGCACCACTGCATTCCAGCTTGGACGACAGAATGAAACTCCATCTCAAAAAAAAAAAAAAAAAAAGGTATGTTCTTAAATAGGCTTTCAGGGCCAGGTGCAGTGGCTCACTCCTGTGATCTTAGCACTTTCGGAGGCTGAGGTGAGCAGATCACTTGAGGTCAGGAGTTTGAAACCAGCCTGGCCAACATGGTGAAACCCTGTCCTCTACTGGAAATACAAAAATTAGCCAGGCCTGGTGGTACACGCCTGTAATCCCAGCTACTTGGGAGGCTGAGGCAGGAGAATTGCTTGAATCTGGGAGGCAGAGGTTGCTGTGAGCCGAGATTGCAACACTGCACTCCAACGTGGGCAGTAGAGTGAGACTCTGTCTAAAAAAGAAAAAAAAAAAAAACAGAAATAGCTGGAAGAAATCACCATTCCTCTCTCAGGGAGAACAATGTTGTATGGGAAAACACAAAAGGTAACAATTTAAGAAAGTGTTTAAAAAGACTCGAACTACAAATGTAAAGAAGTCCTTGGAATACCTTAATCAGTTTATTTCATTTAATTTCTTTATGTGTGCATACAAATGATGTGAAAAAAAAATCTATGATATGCCTAAAAATACTTTCAGCAAACATAAGATAGAATCGTAACTGATAGAGCACAGCGGTGTAGTTTAATTGGCAGCATTTTTTCTATGTGGTATATAGTGGTGTGTCTTAATATCAGTAGAATCTTTTACCCTAGCCTGGGGTTTCTGTCACCCAGGCTGGAGTGCAGTGACACAATCATAGCTCCCTGCAGCCAAGAACTCCTGGATTCAAGCAATCTCACCTCAACTTCCTGAGTAGCTGGGATTACAGGTGCGAGCCACTGCACCCAGCCCAATGGAATCTTAAAGTCTATTTATTTTTATTTATTTATTTATTTTTCTGAGACAGGGTCTTGCTCTGTTGCTGAGGCTGGAGTACAATGGTGTAATTGTGGCTCACTGCAACCTTTGCCTCCCAGTTTCAAGCAATTTTCCTGCCACAGCCTCCTGAGTAGCTGGGACTACAGGCATGCACAACCTTTTAGTATTTTTAGTAGAGACGGGGTTTCCCCATGTTGGCCAGGCTGGTAGCAAACTCCTGACCTAAGGCGATCCACCCACCTCAGCCTCCCAAAGTGCTGGGATTACAGGCATGAGCCACCTCTCCCAGCCCTTCCCTTAAAGTCTATTTAATAACATATCTTTTTTTTGAGCTGCACCCAGGCTGGAATGCAGTGGTGCAATCTCAGGTCACTGCAACCTTCAACTCCCAGGTTCAGGCAATTCTCCTGCCTCAGCCTCCTGAGTAGCTAGGACTACAGGCGTGTCCCACAATGCTCGGCTAATTTTTTGTATTTTTAGTAGAAATGGGGTTTCATCACATTGGCCAGGCTGGTCTTGAACTCCTAACCTCAACCAATCTGCCTGCCTTGGCCTTCCAAAGTGCTGGCATTACAGGCGTGAATCACCGTGTTTGGCCTCTTCAAGCCCTTTTGCCAGAGATTTTCTTCCAAGCCTGCTATACTAATTTTACAAGCTTGGTGCTGGTGCTTTCTTCATCTTATCAGAAGATGATGACAGGAAGTTTTTAGATTCGTATTCTTTCCTCAAACTCTCCTTAAATGATTTGTTGATGAAGTCCTGGAGGGCTGGCCTTCATGAATCACATCAACTTGTTTTACTTTTCAGGCAACGTATTCTTTATTCAGATACACACTCAGAATGCATCAAAAACTAAACTAATAAACATACTTGTCAGGTTATGTAGGACTCTTCAACATACACGTCAGATTTAGCTACTCTTCCTTTAGCTCAGCCATCAGCCATCAACCCCCCACTTCTTAAAAATACTTAATATAGTATCTTGGGGGAAATCATTTTATAATTTAATGTTTAATATGGAAACAACTTTTGGCTGAAGGCATTTACAGCAATGTTACAGTGATTTCTTATTTTGTAACCATTCTCTTAAATCAATCTCTTTACCACCTTTAGCATTAATGTAGATTTTGAGGCATATAAAAGAACACCAGGATCTTGTCAGCATTTCCTGTTGACTAAACTCAGCTTTGTTTTTTTCCTTAAACTATACTTTGCTGGAATTTATGCAGCAGAGTATTTTTAGGAAGTTCATGACAAATTGACATTTGCCTGAGTCCATCAATTTAGCCTCATGTACCTTGAGGTTTTTATGTTTATTGGAGGCATTATTGGTTTCTGCTGTCTTCGTTTGCATTGTTTGGCTGCTGATAGATAATCCTGTTGTGTTCCACTCACAAAATGTAACATGGCTTTATATCTACTTGCAGGTATCTTCCTGTCTAAAGTCAGGTAAAGCACTTAGTTGTTCCTTTATAAGAAAAAGTAAAATTGCTGTTATTCCTCTAACGTCAAGTATTTGCTTCACTAATATCAGCTGCTTTTTTCTATGCTTACAAAATAAGTTTTCATTTTAATGCCAAATCACAGCTTAATCTTTATGAAGATATTTACAATGGCAAGAAGTTTCACAGTACAAAAACTCAATCTGAAGTTATGACAATAATAATAAATATAATAAAGTTCATGCATGTGCACATAACAAAGACTATGTTGCTGTTGCCATGTGGCCAATCACAATTTTAATATTCCATTAATTGAGGCTGAGGGTAGTAGCTCATGCCTCTAATCCCAGCACTCTGGGAGGCTGAGGCAAGAGGATCACTTGAACCCAAGAGTTTGAGACCAGCCTGGGCAACATGGTGAAACCCTGTCCCAAAAAGTAATTTTAAAAATTACTAATATGATTGGGATATAAAGGTCACTCATGAGATAAAAGATTAAATCTGCCATAAACCTAGAAAATCTTAAATTTGTACATACCTACTATTTGAATAAAAATTAACAGAATTATAAGCAAAACAGACAAAATCATGATGTAAGATTTTCACATGCTTTTCTAGTGATTGTAGAACAAGCAAACAAAAATCATTAAGAATATTAAAAAATGAGATAATTTTGAAAAATTATAAACATGACTAGTGTAGAAGGTTAATAGTGGTTCATAAATTGTATTTTTTCAAATTTTTATATTTCATAAGCTTAGATTTTTTTGCTCTATTTTTACTCCTTTTTTTAAAAAAATTGAAATATGATTCACATATCATACAATTCTCTCTTTTATAGTGTACAATCACTGGTTTTTAGTATATTCATAAGGTTATGCAACCATCTCAACTGTCTAATTTCAGAATATTTTCATCACCCCAAAAGGAAGCCTGTACCCATTTAGCACTGATTTCTCATTTTTCCCTCCCCACCTCCAGCAGCCCTCAACCACCTGTAATCTGCTTTCTTTCTCTGTGGATTTGCCTGTTTTTGACATTTATATTAATTGAATCATATAATATGTGTCCTCTTGCTTCTGGCTGTATTTATTATTAATCAGTTCTGTTGTATTTGATTTTTAAACAAACAGATTCTCCTTAAAAATATCAGTATTTTGGGCCAGGTGCTGTGGCTCACACCTGTAATCTGAGCACTTTGGGGTGCTGAGATGGGTGGATCACCTTAGGTCAGGAGTTCGAGACCAGCTTGGCCAACATGGTGAAACTAAAATACAAATACAAATACTAAAAATACAAAATTAGCCAGGCATGGTGGCCTAACCTGTAATCCCAGCTACTCTGGGATTACAGAGTAATCGGAGGCAGGAGAATCGCTTGAACCCAGGAGGCACAGGTTGCAGTGAGCCAAGATTGTGCTATTGCACTCCAGCCTGGGTGTCAGAGTGAGACTTAAAGTGAAACAAAAAAAAAAAAAAATGTTTTGTCCTTTAAAATTATCAGAAAGTGAAAGTTTTTGGCTTTGAAACGGCAGTCACAATTCATTTTCCTCTTTCTTGCAAAAGTTAAAAATAAATCCAGCTTGAATGAAATGTAAGTCTGACAATCTCTAATAACCTGAAATCAAGGAAGAGCTTTGTTTCTACTTCCACAGAAGCAAGTTCTAATTTTTTTTTTAAATAAAATTTTAAAAAATATTTTACTTTTATCTCTTTACTTGAAAAATATGAACTGCTTCACGAATTTGCGTGTCATCCTTGCGCAGGGGCCATGCTAATCTTCTCTGTATCGTTCCAATTTTAGTATATGTGCTGCCGAAGCAAGCATGCAAGTTCTAAATTTGATTAGAAGGGATAATATTCCATATTTTGTTTCCAAAGTGTGAAACTTTCCTGGCTTTACGTCATTTTTATTGTATCTAGATATAAACTTTCTTTGCTAGTTGATTTTCTTTATCTTTGTATCTCAGTACTCAGGCCTGCTACTTGCTTTACCAATATAATTTTAAGCTGGCTGAATAAGCAGTATTTAGTTTAAAGGCATTTACAAATCATATAATTTAATCATTTTAAATGAATGGCGTGAATACAAGCAATGTTTTTTTTGTTTGTTTGTTTGTTTGTTTTAGTATTTCTGATGAGGTAACAAGAAAGATCTGTACTCAAAAGAATAAATACATGATAGAATCTAAGTTCTTAATACTGAAGTCAAGTTAAATTCTCTTATTTAAAAAATTTTTTTGTTTTTATAAATGAGAGAACTGAAGTGGGAAAAGTTAATTGATGAACTTGTGATCACATAGCAAGTAAGTGTTGCAGGTGGAATTAGAATATAGACCTAAATTTATTTCTGCCTTACTGCTTGGTATAAAACCCACTTTCTATTTCTATTTTTTCCCACTTTCTATTTTTTAAAGATCCAAGTTTACCTTTGAGATGGGCTTTCCCTTTGTCTCTCATTGTAGGTGAGGTTGGTAAATAATAGAGCAAAAGGAGGCAGTATGTTCTAGGGCAGTGGTTTTCAAATGTTGGCATGTATCAGAATCCCCTATAGGACTTGTTAAAACACAGATTGAGGCCCCCTATACCCAGAGTCTCTGATTTAGAAAATATAGAATAGGCCTTGAGAATTCACATTTGTAACAAATTCCCAGGTGACGCCAACGCTGCTGGCCCATGGATCACACTTTGAGAACCACTCCTGAAAAGCCAGCAAAGGCTTTGGAGTCAGTCACTCCCAGGTCTACACTCTGGCCCTGTGACTGACCACTGTGTGAACTAGAAGTGATATGTCTCAGTTGTTTGTACTTTGAAATGGGGATAATGATATTGATTTCACAGAGTCATTTTAAGAGTTAATGAATTAATATTTTTTAAAAGTTTAGCATGGTACTTGGTACATAGTAAACATTCAATAGATGGTTTCTGTTGTTATTTATAATAAGCATGGGAATCAATTAAATCTTTAGGAACCATAAATTCAGTTAGTGTTTTAAAGCAGTTTCTCAGAAACTTTTTGTGACTTTGTCACTTCAAGATATTATTAGTGGCTGGAAGCAGTGTCTTACACCTGTAATTTCAGCACTTTGGGAGGCTGAGGCACGCGGATCACCTGAGGTCAGGAGTTTGAGACCGGCCTGGCCAACATGGTGAAACCCTGACTCTACTAAAAGTACAAAACTCAGCTGGGCTTGGTGGTGGGCGCCTGTAGTCTCAGTTACTAGGGAGGCTGAGGCAGGAGAACACTTGAACCTGGAAGGAAGAGGTTGCTGTGAGCCAAGATAGCGCCACTGCACTCCAGCCTGGGTGACAGAAGGAGACTCTGTCTCAAAAAAAAAAAAAAAAAAGATTTTATCAGGACGTATACACACACACACACACACACACACACTCATGCATACAAACACATTCTCTTGACTTGCCCTCTTATTATGGTAGACTTGGCAGAAGAGGAAGAGAACAGCAGAAGTGACACAAACACATGGAAGAATATGGAAAAATTAGAACCCTCATATATAGGTGGTGAGAATGTATGGTACAGCTGCTTTGGAAAACAGTTTGGCAGTTCCTCAAAAAGTTAAACATAGAGTTACCAAACTGACTCAGCAATTCTACTCCTAGTTATTTATATAACCTAAAGAATTGAAAACATGTTAACACAGTAACTTGAACGCAAATGTTTACTGAAGTATTATTCAAAACTGCCAGAAAGAATCCAAATGTCCATCAATTTATGAATGGATAAACAAATGTGGTATATCTGTACTACAGAATGTCTATTTAGCTATAAAAAGGAATGAAGTTGGCCAGGCATGGTGACTCACACCTGTAAATCCTAGCACTTTGGTAGGCCGAGGCGGGTGGATCACCTGAGGTCAGGAGTTCCAAACCCGCCTGACTAACATGGTAAAACCCTGTCTCTACTAAAAATACAAAAATTAGCCAGGCGTGGTGGCACACACCTATAGTCCCAGCTACTTGGGAGGCTGAGGCAGGAGAATCGCTTGCACCCAGGAAGCAGAGGTTGCAGTGAGCTGAGATCGCACCACTGCACTCCAGCCTGAGTGACAGAGTGAGACCCTGTCTCAACACTTGTTACAGTGTGGTTGGGCCCAAAAACATACTGCTAAGTGAAAAAAGCCAGACACAGAAGGCTACATATCGTAAAGTTCCATTTATATGAAATGTCCAAAATAGGCAAATCTATACAGATAGAAAGTAGGTTAGCGGTGGACAGGGGATGAGAAAAAAGAACAGTGAGTGACTGCTAATGGTTATGGAGTTTCTTTTTGAGATGATAAAAATGTTTTAAAATTAGATAGTAGAGATGGTTGCACAGCCTTGCAAATATTCTAGAAAACACTGAATAGTATAATTTAAAACATTTTATGGCTTATGAGTTATACCTCAAAAAACCCAAAATGCACACCTCCATATATGTGGACATGAAGCATGAATGAGTAATAAACCTTTTTTGTTATTAAAAATAATTGTGGGGAAGAGGAGCAGTTTCACAGGAGAAAGACATTCTGTGAAGTATACTATCCTACTAGAGATTCTAGTTTCCTAGAAAAGAGTGGATCTCAGGTTTTAGTACACATAGGAACCCCCTGGAAAGCTTGTTAAAACAGGTTCCTGGCCCCACCCCAGAGGTTTTGGGTACAGCCTGAGAATTTGCATTTCTGATGAGCTTTTAGATGATCTAATTTTGTAAGACTGAGAACTAAACTTTGTATAGCATCTTTATAGGTTAGACATATCCTCTACTTAAATGGGTAAATTTTATGACATGTGAAATATATTTCAATAAAGATGCTAAAGCATTGCTATAAAGGTAGTAAAATGTGAATTTTAGTGTTTGTTAATGGCAAGACAGTGCTCCGTAAGGGAACTGGAGTTTATTAATTTCTTCATTTGTAAAATGTGTCACTCTCCTGTGTATGTAGTATGTACCATCTAGGGTTGTGGTGAAAATGAGATTATGTGTTCTTTTCCAAATGATGTTCTGTGGGTAAACATGTTACCTTAAAAAAAAAAAAAAGAGGCCATGACTACATTGGAGGTTTTGAAATTAACCAAATGTTTTCTTACACTATAAAAACAGTTTAAACTTTAAAATATTGTTTTCTGTCTTTTTAATTTTAGCTAAAAAACATTTCTCCCTTGATTTTCTTTAGTGATCTATTTTAAGCATTATTTTTGAGAAGTTATAATCTATTTTCCTTTCCTATAATTTTTTTGTTGTATTAAACCTCTTGAGATTAAATGTGTGTGTGTGCGTGCGTGCGTGTGTGTGTGTGTGTGTGTGTGTGTGTATGTTTTTGTTTTTGAGACGGAATTTCATTCTTGTTGCCCAGGCTGGAGTACAATGGCGTGATCTTGGCTCACCGCAACCTCCGCCTCCCGGGTTCAAGCAATTCTTCTGCCTCAGCCTCCTGAGTAGCTGGGACTACAGGCTCGTGCCACCATGCCCAGATAATTTTTGTATTTTTAGTAGAGATGGGGTTTCACCATGTTGGCCAGGATGGTCTTGAACTCTTGACCTTGTGATCCACCCGTCTTGGCCTCCCAAAGTGCTGGGATTACAGGCGAGAGTCACCACACCCAGCCCCAATTAAATATATTATTAATGTGACATATGGAATACATGTCTATAGTGTTAAAATATTTTTTCATCACTTTACCATAATTGTTCCTTTATTTTAGATGAGGTGGAGGACTGTCCTGCTACACTATTGCTTTCTCTTGATTACATGTCTACTTACTGCTCTTGAAGCTGTGCCTATAGACATAGACAAGACAAAAGTACAAAATATTCACCCTGTGGAAAGTGCAAAGATAGAACCACCAGTAAGTGAAATGAAGTGAAATGGGAGGAATTGTAACTAAATGAAATGAATTATAATTATAACTAAATTAGGTCAAATGAGGTGAAATTATAACAAAATGAAATGGGAGGAATTATCACAAAAATATTGCTAATATTTATTACTTATAAACTTGTTCACTTGGGAACTATTTCTGAAATAGCAGTGAAAGGGTGTTGGACAAGCATATGCTGTTTACTATTAGACAATATTTATTTAATATAGTTAGTATATTAGCTGAAAGAAGTTATCATAATATATTTCCAACGCAGAGCTAACTAGCCAAGAAAATACTGTATTATATTCAAAGCAGAAACAGATAACAATGGGGAGAAACCAAAATGGTAAAATCTTCTGAACTATATAGAAAATCTACTGGACTAGAGAGGGTTGTAAAAAAGAAAAATCTACCTTTATGTAACAATAAAAGACGATATTGGTTCTGATATAAAACCATTTCAGAAATATAACTTTTCACTTTGTTGAAACTATCAAAGTAAATATGTCTCAATGCCATTTTGCTAGAAATTATTTTTCAGGATTGACCTCTTTAGATTCAGATAAGGAAAAACCTGCAGAAGCATTACTATTTGTTTCTTAATTTGAAGGATACTGGACTTTATTATGATGAATATCTCAAGCAAGTGATTGATGTGCTGGAAACAGATAAACACTTCAGAGAAAAGCTCCAGAAAGCAGACATAGAGGAAATAAAGGTAAATGCAATTAAGTAATATAGATATATATATTAATTTAAATTTTTTTTAGAGATGAGGTCTCTCCATATAATCCAGGCTGGCCTTGAACTCCTGGGCTCAAGCGATCCTCCCACCTCAGCCTCTCCAGTAGCTGGAACTCCAGGCGCGTGCCACCATACTCGGCTTAAACATTTAATGTACATTTGCGCATGTCAGGCACTGAGCTAAGTACTAGAAATACAAAGATGAGATTTATTTCTAGCACTTAAGGAACCCTCAAGGGAAAATTATCCAGAAATAGATTGTGGGGTGGATTATACAGTGAGTATATAATCTAGAAATACAGAAGACAGAGACATAATCTAATATGAAACCATGCGGCAAGGTGGAAAGTCATTCTTCCTGATAGAGATTATGCCAGAGCTTAAAGATGTAACTGAGAAAAGGAGAGGGACTGGGAGGCATCCCAGACAAAGGTGCAAGGGTACAGAGGCAAGAGGTATATAGGAAACTGGAAGCAGTAACTGTTGCTAGAACCCAGAGTGGGAAGTGGAAGCCTGAGTGGCCAAAAGATGAGATTTGGAGAGTCACAGCCTTAATGACAGAGAGCCTGTGTATCATATTAAGGAGTTTGGGTCATTATCTGAGAACAGCAGGAGGTTATTCAAAGGTTTAGAATAGGTGAAGTCCTGGTGTTTTCATCAGGTCCAGATTAACAGAAGAGATAATGGGTTATGTATTATATCAATCAGAGAGGTTTAACCATTTGCCCCGGTACTAAGAACTATTTGATATAATTCTAGCCATAGTTAGCTCTTTAGTATTCATAATAAGAAAGGGAGTTGTAAAGATCGGACATGAGAGATTCTTGTAAAGTCTTTCCTTAAGAGGAAATGAGTAAGTTTAGCTGGGTTTGTCTTAGACTCAGTGAGTAAAAAAAAAAAAATCCAGTTAATTTTAAAATTTCAATAATACCTCTTAAGATAATTTTGTTTGCTTACGTTACTTTTATTTGTTTATTTTTAAATTTTCTAAAAACTTACATTGCCTTTTTCTAGAATCAGGATAAGAAAACTATGTTTGAAAGACTCAAACAAACCTTTTATTTTAGTTTCTGTTCTGGGTGTGAACTTCTTTGAAAGACTGATTCCCTTTAGGCTGTGGTATCTGTCAGTGCTCAGGTCTGGCGTTTAGTTTGCAGCTCTCCTCCTGGAAGTTATGAGCTTTTCTGGGGAAAAGGTAATAGTGTTATGCTAATAATCCTCCGGAATTGTCTTTGAGGATAATCTTGCTCTTCTGAAGGATTAATTCAATCTGTGGAACAAATTTCTTATGGTGAATATATCTGATGTAGAACTCTTAATGTTTTGTATCAGGAGTAAGAGCATTATTTGGGGTAACATAGAAAATGTGAATCATGGAAGATACCACATAGAGATATTCAGGCAAAAGAAGAAAATAAGCTTCCTGGATGGGTGCAGGGAATACTTTTATAACTATCTTCTTTCACTTTCAATTCCTGTTTCCTATGAAGTATTGGGGGAACCAATATGAAGTTAAATAGTTACACAATAAAAAAGAAATGAGGAGCTGGGTGCAGTAGCTCACACCTGTAATCCCAGCACTTTGGAAGACTGAAGCAGGAGGATAGCTTCTGGCCAGTAGTTTGAGACCAGCCTGCGCAACATAGCAAGACCCTGTCACTACAAAAAATTAAAATATAAAATTAATTAATTAAAATTATCCTTCAAAGTAAAAAAAATTGTCTGAGGTCAGGTGCAGTGTCATACACCTCTAATCCCAACAGTTTGGGAGGCCAAGGTGGGAGGATCAGTTGAGCCCAGGAGTTCAACAGCAGCCTAGGCAACATGGTGAAACCCTAATCTCTACCAAAAATAGATAAAATTAGCTGGTTGTGGTAATGTGTGCCTACAGTCCCAGCTGCTCAGAAAGCTGAGGTGGGAGGATCACTTGAGCCCAGAAGTGTGAGGTTGCAGTGAGGCATGATTGTATGTATGACTGTACTCTAGCCTACATGAGATGGGAGACCTCATCTCTTAAAAAAGAAAATAAATGAGTAAAACTAGACAATAAAACCCAAACTAATAGAATCATCACAAATAATCAAGCAAAGATTTGTCTCATAAAAAAGTTAGAGTTTTCTCTTTCCTTTTTTTCCCGGGAGGGACAGGGTCTTACTCTGTCACCCAAGCTGGAGTACAGTGATGTGATCTTGGCTCACTGCTACCTCTGCCTCCCAGGCTCAAGTGATCCTCCCACCTCAGCCTCCCAAGTAGCTGGGATTACAGGCGTGGGCCACCATGTCTGGCTAATTTTTGTATTTTAGTAGAGATAGGATTTCGTCATGTTGTCCGGGCTGGTCTCAAACCCCTGACCTCAAGTGATCCCCCTGCCTTGGCCTCCCAAAGTACTGGAATTACAGGCGTGAGCTGCTGTGCCCGGCTTCTCTTTCCTTTTCAGCTAAGCATTTTGGAAGGAAAATAATACTGTATGTCTTCACTTCCCAAACATTCCCTAACTGGAAAGAGTATGGTTCTGCCTTCACTGTTCCACTGAATATACCTTCATGGAGGGTGTCTGTGACTTCTTTATTGCCAAATCCAGTGAACACCCTAACACCTTTGATTCCTCATCCTACTGGGCTCCTTTATTTTATCTCAATAGTTTTCAGATTTCAGGGTTTGTTAAAACATATTTCTGGTTCCTGCCTTCAGGGTGGCCAATTCAGTGACTCTAAGGCCTGCATTTCTAAAGTTCCCTGATGATGCTGATGCTTCCAGTTAGGGACTACGTTTTGACAACCATTGTTTTATCTAATAATAATGACTATTCTCTCCTTGAAATATACTGCTCTTTTTGATTCTCTAACAGTATATTCTCCTAGTTTTCCTACTAATCACTCATCTATGAAAAAAGTAACCAAAGGAGACCTAAAAAAGATGAATTTTGAAAAATTTTTATATATGGAATGACTAATGCTTATGGAGGCCAACTGACTTTTAATTTAATTTAAATGTTCTTTTTTGCTCTAATGGTGCTGACCAGCTTAACTTTTTAAAAAAATAACAGGCTGGATGTGGTGGCTCATGCCTGTAATCCCAGCAGTTTGGGAGGCTGAGGTGGCTAGATTGCTTGAGCTCAGAAGTTTGAGACCAGCCTGGGCAACATGGCAAAACTCCATCTCTACAAAAAATACAAAAATTAGTCAGGCACGGTGGCATGCATCTATAGTCCCAGCTACTCTGGAGTTTGAGGTGGGAGGACTGCTAGTGCCTGGGAGGCTGAGGTTGCAGTGAGCCATGATCATGCTACTGCACTCCAGCGTGGGTGACAGACCGGGATCCTGTCTCTAAATAAATAAAATAAAATAAAACTTTGTTGACATAAAATTTATATTCCATACAATTTATCTTTTTAAAGTGTAAAATTCGCTTTTTTTTTGTTTGTTTGTCTGTTTGCTTTTTTGTTTTCTGAGGTGGAGTCTTCCTCTGTCACCCAGTCTGGAGGGCAGTGGCATGATCTTGGCTCACTACAACTTCCACCTCCCCGGCTCAAAGGATTCTCCTGTCCCAGCCACCTGAGTAGCTGACACTACAGGCATGTGCCACTATGCCTGGCTAATATTTGTATTTTTAGTAGTAACGGGGTTTCACCATGTTGGCCAGGCTGGTCTCAAACTCCAGTGCTCAAGTAATCCATCCACCTCAGCCTCCCAAAGTGCTGGGATAACAGGCATGAGCCACGGCACCCAGCCATTTCAGTAGTTTTTTAATATACCCACGGAGTCATGCAATCATCATCACTATCTAATTTTAGAATATTTTCATTGTCTCCAAAAGAAACTGTGTACCCATTAAGCTGAAACTTCTAATTGTACCCTTTCCCCTAAACACAATGAATCTACTTTTTATCTCTATAGATTTGCCTGTTCCGGACATTGTATATACATGGACTCATACAATATATGGTTTGTCGTATCTGGTTTCTCTGACTTAGCATAATGTTTTACAGGTTCGTTCATGTTGCAGCATATGTCAGGATTTTATACTTTCCTATGGCCAAATAATACACCATTGTATAGATATATTAATTTTGTTTATCCGTTCATTAGTTGATGGACATTTCAGTTTCTGCTTTTTTGGCTAGTATGAATATGCAGCTATGAACATTATGTTTAAGTTATTGTGTTAACATGCTTTCAGTTCTTTTAGGTGTATATCTAGGAATGAAATTGTTGGGTTATGGTACCTCTATGTTTAACTTTTTGAGGAACTGCCAAACTGTTTTCTCAAGTGGCTACACCATTTTACAATTTAACCTTTTGAGTTTCTGCTTTGTGCTTTAATGATGCTTTTCTAAATTAGATGGTTTTTCAGACATCTTGATTTTAGAATTAAAGCTAATCTTTTTTTTTTTTTTTTTTTTTTTTAGACAGAGTCTCGCTCTTGTCACCCAGGCTGGAGTACAGTGGTGCAATCTTGGCTCACTGCAACCTCTGCCTCCTGGGTTCAAGTGATTCTCCTGTCCTAGCCTCCCAGGTAACTGGGATTACAGGCATGCATCACCATACCAAGCTAATTTTTGTATTTTTAGTAGAGACGGTATTTTGCTATGTTGGCCAGGCTGGTCTTGGAATCCTGACCTCAGGTGATCACCTGCCTCAGCCTTCCAAAGTTCTGGAATTACAAGGGTGAGCCACCGTGCCCAACCCTGAAGCTAGAACCTTTTGAAAGAAATTCTTTTTATAATATTAAATTTATCTAAATTAGTTAAAAGCATTTATCACTAATGTATTGTAACCCTGTTTTTAAGCTGTTGCATTTGTCTCAAAATGGAATGTAATAGCTAAAACTAGTTTATTAATTTTGTTTACAGAGTGGGAGGCTAAGCAAAGAGCTGGATTTAGTAAGTCACCATGTGAGGACAAAACTCGATGAACTGAAAAGGCACGAAGTAGGAAGGTTAAGAATGTTAATTAAAGCTAAGTTGGATTCCCTTCAAGGTAAGTGCTAAACAAAAGGTAGGATTTATTTTTTTCTTTTTTCCCTTTGAAATGGGGTCTTGCCCTGTCACTCAGGCTAGAGGGCAGTGGCACAATCACAGTTCACTACAGCCTTGGCCACCTGGGCTCACGTGATCCTCAGCCTCCTGAGTGGCTGAGACAACAGGTGTGTGCCACCATGCCTCACTAATTTTTTTATTAGTTGTAGAGACAGGGTCTTGCTGTGTTGCCCAGGCTGGTCTTGAACTCCTGAGCTCAAGCAATCCTCCTACCTTGGCCAAAGAGCTGAAATTATAGGCATGAGCCACTGGGCCTGGCTAGAAAATTTTAATATTTGTTTGTTGAGGTCAGTTTATATTAGCACGTGCCATCTATGTCTTTCTAGTCAAAATTTTATGTTGGTATTGATTTGGCTTCTCTTAATTTTTAGAATTTAATGATTTGAATAGATAATATATTTTATATCGCTCAAAAATTAGTGCAATTAGCCATAATTATAGCAATGAAAAGGAAGAATGAAAAGTAATGAATTAAACAACTGATTTAAAGGAGGAAAAATAATATCAAAGGAAACCAAAGGAAAGCAGAGAAAGAAAATCTAATTAGAATAATTTTCTTACATGGAATAGAAAATTTTTCAGAGACCTAGCTCCAAGAAAAAAACACCAGATCCAGACCATTTCTTTTCTTTCTTTTTTTAAAGAAAATCTTTTAGGAGATGAGTCTTGCTCTGTCACCCAGGCTGGAGTGCAGTGGCGTGATCATAGTCACTGCAGCCTTGAACTCCTGGGGCTCAGGCAGTCCTCCCACCTCAGCCTCCCAAGTAGCTAGGAGTACAGGCATACACTACCATGTCCTGCTAATTTTTTTTTAAATTATATTTTTTAGAGACATAATCTCGCTGTGTTGCCCAGGCTGGTCTCAAACTTCTGGCCTTAAGCAATCCCGACTTGCTGGGATTACATATGCAAGCCACCTTGCCTGACTTTCAGAATGAGATAGTTTCATAAAGGAAACGATCTGTCTACTCTTTAATGATTTGAGTGATTCTATCAAACCATTAAAGAGCAGATTGCCAATTCTGTTTAATCTATTCCAGAGCATATGAAAAGAAGGAAAGCTTCCACATTCTTATTAATGTACTGATGCCAAAATCAAAATTATTATGTCTCCAAAGAGACATTATTATATCTCATAACAGAGATACAATTATTATATCTCATAACAGAGTTGGATTTATTTCAGGAATATAAGATTGACTTAATATTAGGAAATCTAATATTATAAATTATCATATAAATAGTCCTAAGGAGAAAAAAGTCTTTAAAATTTTGATGTATCAAAAAAAAAAACCATAAAACCGTAAAGTCAAAGGACAAATGATAAATTGGAATAAATATTTGAATCCTGTATTCTTTTATTTTTAGACTATGAGAAGATTAAATAGCTATGAAATAGAATTTCTGAAATGCAAGGATGTCTTAAAGTTATCTCATAAGTCATATGGCTGTCTCCATGTATGCAGAAAATCCACTTGACAAAATTGAACACCAATTCATGATTTAAAGTAATAAAATACTTCCAGGGTAAAGATAAGAAAAAAAAGATTTAAAAAAAGTAATAAAATACTAATTAATGGATACTTCTGTAACACAATTAGCTATATCCAATTCAGTTACATCATACTTAGTGGGAAAGCACAAGTATGTATCCTGACTGAAATTAGAGACAAGACAGTGTTGCCTACTGTAACCACCACTAAATAACATTGCTTTGGAGGTACTACTCAAAACATTTAGTTTTTTCATTTTTTATTTTAATTTTTAATTACACTCCTAGGCTGGAGTGTAGTGGCGAAATCTCGGCTCACTGCAATCTCCGCCTCCCGGGTTCAAATGATTCTCCTGCTTTAGCTTCCAGAGTATCTTACAGGCTTCCACCACCAAACCTGGCTAATTTTTCATTTTTAGTAGGGACAGGGTTTCACCATGTTGGTCAGGCTGATTTTGAACTCCTGACCTCAGGTTATCCACCCGCCTCAGCTTCCCAAAGTGCTGGGATTACAGGCATGAGCCACTGTGCCCGGCCTAGCCAAATTAAAAAAAATTGGAGGTAAAGTAATTAGAAAGGAGGTGATAAAACCATCTTTTTTTCACAGACGATATGATGATTGTATATGTGGAACACCCAAAATAATTAATGGAAAAACTTAATATAAACGATAGGAAAATTGAGCCCCTTAATATGAAAATTACGGTAAACTTAATCGATAGTAATCAGTATTTTCCATATGCACACAACAGCCAGTTAGAAGATAAAATTGAAGAAAAGGACTCCATTTACAATAGCAACAGAGGTAAAATGCCCAGAATAAACTTATTCAGAAATGTGCAGAACTGACAGACAAAAACTTTAAAATACTCATGAAGGATGCAAAAGTATACTACACAGGTGAGAAGACACAATAACTTTTTGATACAAAGACTCAATGTTATAAGCATGTCAGTTTTCTCTAGGTTAATGTACAATTTAAATAGAATCCCAATAAAAATATATACATTTATTTTTCTGGCACTAACCAAGTGAAATATTTTTTTTTATTTAGTTTTTTTTCCAGAAGATTTAGAATTGACCAAGTGAATTTTTTAAAGCTTATATGAAAAAGGACATAAGTAGGCTGGGCACGGTGGCTAACGCCTGTAATCTTAACAGTTTGGGAAGCCAAGGTGGGCAGATCACCTGAGGTCAGGAGTTTGAGACCAGTCTGGCCAACATGGTGAAATCCCGTCTCTACTAAAAATACAAAAATTAGCTGGGAGTGGTTGCGCGTGCCTGTAATCCCAGCTACTTGGGAGGCTGAGGCAGGAGAATCTCTTGAATCCAGGAGGCAGAGGTTGCAGTGAGCTGAAATCACTCTATTACACTCCAGCGTGGGTGACAGAGTGAGACTCAGTCTCAAAAAAGAAAAGAAAAGAAAAAGGACACAAGTAAGAAAACTTAGATACCTCTGAAAAAGAACAATGAAGGACTAGATATTAGAAATTGGACCTTTAATATGTATTAAATCTTTAATATTAAAGATCAAATTATGTCATTAAGCCTCAGTCATTTAAACTGTATGACTTAGACAGAAAAGTAGAAAGACTAATGAAACACAATAGAAATTCCAGAAGTGGAGTTAAATATATAACAGAATTTAGTTTAATATAAAGGTGGTATCTCATTATTAGTGGGATGAAGATGGGTTTTTATTTTTATTATTATTATTTAGTTTTTTTAGACAGGTCTCACTCTGTCATCTAGGTTGGAGTCCAGTGGTGCAATCATCGCTCATTGCAGCTTCAGACTCCTGGGCTCAAGAGATTCTCACACTTCAGCCTTCTGAGTAACTAGGACTACAGTAGTGTGCCACCATGCCTGGCTAATTTTTTTTCTTTTTTTTTTCTGTAGAGACAAGGTCTCACTGGGTTCCCCAGGCTGATGTGAGGGAAATCCTGGCCTCAAGTAATCCTCCTGCCTTGGCTTCCCAAAGTGCAGGGATTATAGGTGTATGTCACCACACCCAACAAATTATTAACTAAATAGTGTTGGTATAACTGGCTAGCCATTTGGAAAAAGGTATAGTAAAGCCATGTTTCTTATATCCTATATCAGAATAATTGTAAATGAATTTTAAGTGTAGAAAATAAAATCATAGAAGTACTATGTGACAGCATAGGTGAATTTCTTGTTTTATCTTGTAATGAACTTTCTAATTACGAGTCAAAATCAAGGAGCAGATTTAACCAGCGGGAGAACTTTCAAGGTGGTTCATGTGTCCTTGTAATATGCTCCCATAGGTTGGTTATCTGAGTGGTTTTTTTGTTGTTAATAAGCATCTGCACATTTAACTCCTGGAATAGTAGTTCTAAAACTTCAGATTGCATGAGAATCACCTAGAAATCTTGTTAGAAATACAGATTACTAGATCTCACCTCCAGAGATTCTGGCTCTGGGAAAGAATATAGTAATCTACATTTTAAACATATAGTCTTAGAAAATAAATACCAAATACACATCATCCCGAAATTAAGGATATCAGTGAGAAGTAAATTGAGTAATACCATACTACTTGAGGTAATTCCATCCTTGAAGCCAGGCCTAAGATGTGTGGAGATTTCTCTGCCCGGGACAACTTCCATCCCCTCAGTCTTAACAATATCTTCTTTATTCCAAGATGGGTACTAAATTTTATTACATAAACAAAACAGTCTAGGTGGAGCGCGGTGGCTCATGCCTGTAATCCCAGCACTTTGGGAGGCCAAGGTGGGTGGATCACTTGAGGTCAGGACTTTGAGACCAGCCTGGCCAACATGGTGAAACCGTGTCTCTACTAAAGTACAGAAATTAGCCAGCTGTAGTGGCCCCCAAGTAGCTGGGACTACAGGCATGTGCCACCACACCTGGATAACTTTTGAACCCGGGCGGGGGAGGTTGCAGTAAGCTGAGATCATGCCACTGTACCCCACTTGAAACTGGGAGGCAGAGGTTGCAATGAGCTGAGATGGCACCAGTATACCCCATCCTGGGCGACAGAGTGAGACTCCATCTCAAGGGAAAACAAAACAGTCTGATGTAACTTAGAAACTAAGGAATATTTTCTCATTGATTCAATATAAATTAAAATATCTGATAATTTGAGGAAGGACTTAAACAGTCTTAATTTTGGGGAGGAGGGTAATTTTTAAAGTAGGTAGTTTTTTTTTTCTTTTTATTGAGATGGGGTCTCGCTTTGTTGCCCAGGCTGGTCTTGAACTCCTGAGCTCAAGTGATCCACCTACCAATGGCTCCCAAAGTGCTGAGTTTACAGGCATGAGCCACCACACCTGGCCCATTCATGTGGTTCAAATATAGAAAATATAGAGCAAAATCTACCTGGTATTTTTGTACCCTGTCAATTTCCATTGTCTTCTAACATCATCCTCCTTGGGTTTATCTATCTATTTATTTGTTTGTAAGTTAAATTGAGATGAGGTTTTGCTATGTTGTCCAGGCTGGTCTTGAACTCCTGTTCCTGGCCTCAAGTGACCCTCCTGTCTCAGCCTCCTAGAGTACTAGGATTATAGGCATGAGCCACTGTACCCGATTCCTGAGTTTCTTTATTTGTATATATGCAAATACAAATAATTTTTTAAATTGTTCCTCTCTTTTTATGCAAAAGGAAATACACACTTTTGTGCATTGTTTTTCTTTTAATAATATATTTTGAATATCTTTCTGTGTTAGTACATAAAGACCATCTCATTGTTTTTACAGCTGCATGGCACTCCATTGTATGGATATACTATAATTTATTTAGCCAGGCCCCTGTCAATTGATATTTAGGTTATTTCTCGTGAACTGTCTTGTACATATATCATTGTGTATCCCTATAAGATTATCTTTAGGATAATTTCCCCCACAGTGAAATTGCCAAATCAAATTATATATATATATATATATTTGTAATTTTGATAGATATTGCCACATTTGCCTCCATAGAGGTTGTATTAGTACATGTACCCACTATCAATAAATCCTCACAGCTTTACTAATGGCATGTGTCATCAAACTTTAGGAGTTTTCCAATTCTGTTAGGTAGCGTAACAGTGCAGTTTTAATATGTATTTCTCTTAGAGTGAGGTTAAGGATCTTTTTATATATTTCACTGTCTGGTTGTATTTTTTTAGGGCTAAGTCTTAAAACAAGCCTTTTCTTCATAAGTAGAACTGCTAGTATGGTGCCACACTTAGAATTCAGTGAAAACTTGCTTGAACCAGATTTAGCAGTTCTTCACTTCCTGGCATAACGATACGTTCCAGGATCAACTTGTACCTACCTTGCCCGAGCTCTGGAATGAGCCATTTCTCATATATATATATATATCTCCTCAGAGAAATGGCTCATATAAATATGTATATATGTATATATAATATATTATATATATATATACAAGTGTGTGTTCGCCCATTAAGAAAAAAATATATATTATTTGTATGTTTTTGTATATTATTTATGTTTAATATATAAAACATATATATTATATAACATATATATTATTTTTTTGAGACAGAGTCTTGCTCTGTCACCAGACTGGAGTGCAGTGGTGCAATCTCAGCTTACTGCAACCTCTGCCTCCCGGGTTCAAGCGATTCTTTTGCCTCAACCTCCCAAGTAGCTGGGACTACAGGCATGTACTACCAAGCCAAGCTAATTTTTGTATTTTTAGTAGAGATGAGGTTTCATGTTGCCCAGAATGATCTCGATTTCTTGATCTCGTGATCTGCCCTCCTTGGCCTCAAAAAGTGCTGGGATATAGGCATGAGCCACTGCGCCTGGCCAATGGGCAACTATGTTTTGGATCAAGAGCTGGCACTAGGTATGCTCCTTGCTATTGGAATGTATTTTCTTGGCACTTTAATCCCACGGAGTTAGGAAATATGCGTGTGTATACACATAGACATGCATATACACATATATGCACACATACATATTCATATACATAGGAAATATTTGTATGTATATGTTAAATGTACATATTTTAGAAATGCTGAGTTCACACAGATAGTGCTAATTCCCATTCATCTCTACCAACTTCTTTCTTGCCTTTCACCATTCCATATTTGTATATTCCTTCTTCTAAATGAGAGCTGATTTCCAACAACTTCAACACATGTACCCATTTTGCTGAATTCTATAAGGGTTCATATTGGGTTGTTTCTGGTGAGCTGTCTTATATGTATATTCACTATGTATCCATTACAGTCTCCTCTATGTAATACAGCTGAAACAATCCAGCATCACTTTACCCATTTCACTATAGTAAATTGTGACTTGTTTTTTAAAAATTAAAAAAAATTAGTATTTCCTTAAAAGTAAGTCATAATTCAAAGGAATTTACCTACATTAGATTTTTATTGTTTCATAAAGGATTCATTGGCACAATATGCAGGGAACTCTTTCATGTAAACTTTAGAGCATTTACTTTTAGAAATTCTACTTTAACCTTTGATAGGGACACTATATTAGAGTTTATCTAATTAAAAGCAGGATATTTAGTAGTTTCAAGATATTCAAAAAGGGTTTGTTATTAATTATGCTGATAATTAAAACTAGTCATTTTAGATATAACATTAAAATATGCAAAAGGCCAGGCATGGTGGCTCTGCCTATAATCTAAGAACTTTGAGAGGCTGTGGTGGGAGGATCACTTGAGGCCAGAAATTCAAGACCAGCCTGGGCAATCTCTACCAAAAATTAAAAAAAAAAAAAATGACCCAGGCATAGTGGCACAAGCTTGTTGTCCTAGCTACTTGGGAAGCTGAGGTGTGAGGATTGCTTGAGCCCAGGATGTAAAAAATGCAGTGAGCCATGATTGTACCATTGCCCTCCAGCTTGAGTGACAGTGCAGGACCATGTCTCAAAAAAAAAAAAGAGAATTTTAAAAAATATACATATTAAATTGTATTCCACTGTAGGTTCAAGGACACTACCTTTGCCTAGAATAACATATGCAATATTCATAAAGTAAATATAAACCTTTTTTCTAAAACTTCAAATTTCGCTATAAAATCTTATAGGTATAAATATGAAATCTTTTTCTTATCTATCATTTATAATGTTTCTAGCTTCTAGTAATTGATCATTTACAGTTTTCTCATTTACTTTCAGATATAGGCATGGACCACCAAGCTCTTCTAAAACAATTTGATCACCTAAACCACCTGAATCCTGACAAGTTTGAATCTACAGATTTAGATATGCTAATCAAAGCGGTGAGAATAACTCCAAAAAGCATTGTGTTTATTGTGCCTTTGAGGTTTTGTTATTTGACAAGTAAACTCAATGAAATGGAAATTAACTTCTATATACTCTGTAGAAGATCTTTAAAGGAAGGTAGCTTAACCTTTATTAATACAGATATTAATAGGGACATACAGGTCTAAAATCCCTTATCCACAATTCCTAAATCCAAAAGCTGTAGAAACTGAAATCTGGTTTGAATGAATCAATTACAGTAATACCATTTACAGTTTTTATTTAGCCTACTTAGTGTGAATATTTATAGATTTTGCTTAAGAAATACTAGTCTGTTTGATTACAGATGCTACAGGGATATTCTGTAACATGGCATATGGGCCATATTCCGTTTCTTTAAGGTAGAAAATTCTGAAGCACATCTGGCCTCAGGGATTTTAGATAAGAGTTTGTGGACCTCTCACATTATGTGTGAATAGAATTAGTTCCAACCTGGCAGGTATTCACTTACTTAAATGGTTAGAAGCCATTTTATTTTTCTAAACTGTCTAGATTTGATATAGTTCCTTTCTTCTTCTTCTTTTTTTCTTTTGAAATCAACTTATATATTACTTGCTTATGAGGAGCTTCCTAAAGTTGGGGCTGGCGTAATCCTAGCACTTTGGGAGGCCGAGGTGGGTGGCTCACCTTAGGTCAGGAGTTTGAGATCAGCCTGGCCAACACGGTCAAACCCCATCTCTACTAAAAATACAAAAATTAGCCAGGCATGATAGTGAACACCTGTAATCCCAGCTATTCGGGAGGCTTCAGGAGGCTGAGGTGGGAGAATCACTTGAATCCAGGAGGTGGAGGTGGCAGTGAGCCAAAATCATGCCACTGCACTCCAGCCTGGGTGACGGGTGAAACTCGTCTCATAAAAAATAAAAAAAACTTGACTAAAATTAAATGGTAGAATTAAAAAAGAGGAGCCCAGGCCAGGCGTGGTGGCTCGTGCCTGTAATCCCAGCACTTTGGGAGGCCGAGGTGGGTGGATCACGATGTCAGGAGTTCAAGACCAGCCTGACCAATATGGTGAAAACTCACTGCTACAGAAAATAGCAAGGTGTGGTGGTGCACGCCTGTAGCCCCAGCTACTAGGAAGGCTGAGGCAGGAGAATCGTTTGAACCTGGGAATTGCTGAGGTTGCAGTGAGCCAAGATCACCCCACTTTTCTCCAGCCTGGGTGACAGAGCGAGACTCCATCTCAAAAAAAAAAAGAAGAGTCCAGTATGTTTTTGACCACCTGTACCTCTTCTATTAAAGAATTTGCTATATTCAAGAATGGCTTTATTTACATTTTTCAAATGCATGTTTTTATTTAACTTAAATGCATTATTACATTTCAGGCAACAAGTGATCTGGAACACTATGACAAGACTCGACATGAAGAATTTAAAAAATATGAAATGATGAAGGAACATGAAAGGAGAGAATATTTAAAAACATTGAATGAAGAAAAGAGAAAAGAAGAAGAATCTAAATTTGAAGAAATGAAGAAAAAGCATGAAGATCACCCTAAAGTTAATCATCCAGTAAGGATTGTGACTTTATGAAACTGTTTTTAGATAAAGATACTTCTTTGTATTAGCAGAATTTTATCATGTTATTAGTACTTAAATCTTGATTCTTAATTCTCCAAAGTTCCTCAAATTTATATTTTGAGTCTGTGCAGATATATTATATTTGGTTTTGAGCAATTTTTTTTTAATTGATTCACAGGGAAGCAAAGATCAACTAAAAGAGGTATGGGAAGAGACTGATGGATTGGATCCTAATGACTTTGACCCCAAGACATTTTTCAAATTACATGGTAACAGATTTAATACAAATATACTTGATATTTGTATCTATTTGATACAAATAGATAACAAAATTTGGTAACAGATTTGATACAAATATATTTGATATATATTTGATATTTATATCTGCTGTTTGAAAAAATATTTGCTTTCCTCTTAATTAATTCTGCCAAGGTCTGCTATTGAGTTCTAGTGAGGGTAAATGGTTAGAGTTTTCTTTTTCTTTTTTTTTTTTTTTGAGACAGAGTCTCACTCTGTCACCCAAGCTGGAGTGCAGTGGCACAATCTCTGCTCACTGCAACCTCTGCCTCCTGGGTTCAATTTTCCTGCCTTAGCCTCCCGAGTAGCTGGGACTACAAGCCCATGCCACCACACCTAGATAATTTTTGTATTTTTGGTAGAGACGGGGTTTCACCACGTTGGCCAGGCTGGCTTGAACTCCCGACCTCATGATCCACCCGCCTTGGCCTCCCAAAGTGCTGGGATTACAGGCATGAGCCAATGCACCTGGCCATGGTTAGAGTTTTCCTAGGGTAATATGATTGTCTTTTTTTTTTTTGAGAGGGAGCCTCACTCTGTTGCCAGACTGGAGTGCAGTGGTGCGATCTTGGCTCACTGCAACTTCCACCTCCCGGGTTCAAGTGATTCTCCTGCCTCAGCCACCCAAGTAGCTGGGACTACAGGCATACACCACCACACCCAGCTAATTTTTGTATTTTTAGTAGAGACGGGGTTTCACCATGTTGGCCAGGATGGTCTTGATCTCCTGACCTCATGATCCACCCACCTCGGCCTTCCAAAGTGCTGGGATGACAGACGTTAGCCACCTCACCTGGCTAATATGATAGTCTTACTGCTCACCTTCGGTATAAAATATTTTAGGTTCTTTATCCTTGCTTTTACTGTTGAGTCATTATATGAATTATTGCAAAGTTCTCTGTAAACTGAGAACTATAAACTGTGACTAGCTAGATTATATCTAACAGGCTTTATACTATAATGCTAAATTTTACTTCTACTCTCAGAATATTGCTTTACTTTATATTTTTGGAAAAAAATGGTCAAGATATGCTTTCCTCACAAATGATTATGAATTGCAAATAAATACAGGATATTTATTAACTGAGGTGATCTAAAGCTTCATGAAAAAGAAGAAATGCTTTTCTGCAGTCTATTGATGCTTCACATCTGTACTACTTTTGTAAACCTTTTATAAATCATTGAATTTTAATTATTTATTTTCTAAGATATTAAAATCTATTTTTGCATATGTAACTTTTAAACTTTAGATGTAAATAGTGATGGATTCCTGGATGAACAAGAATTAGAAGCCCTATTTACTAAAGAGGTAAATGAGTTTATTAAGTATTCAGTGTTCTTGTTCCTGTTTTTCTTCTATTACTTTCTTTCCTTTCATGGAAAGTACTTAAAATTTAAAAAATTTTTCTTTTTAGTTGGAGAAAGTATATGACCCTAAAAATGAAGAGGATGATATGGTAGAAATGGAAGAAGAAAGGCTTAGAATGAGGGAACATGTAATGAATGAGGTATGTTTTAAAAGTTTAAGATAATATGTTATTTCTATATTGCAATAAATCTTACTTTAAGATGGAAAATATACTGAATGTGTATTGGAATGGAGTTTGTTTTTTTTTTTTTTTTTTAGATAGGGTCTTGCTCTGTTGCACTGGAGTGCAGTGGTATAATCATGGCTCACTGTAACCTCAGCCTCCTTGGCTCAAGCAAGCCTCTGTCTCAGCCTCCTGAGACTGAGGAGGGACCACAGACTCAAGCCACCATGCCTAGCTAATTTTTTTTTTTTGAGATGGAGTCTCTGTTGCCCACACTGGAGTGTAGTGGCACAATCTTGCCTCACCGAAACCTCTGCCTCTCAGGTTCAAGAGATTCTCCTGCCTCAGCCTTTTGAGTAGCTGGCATTACAGGCACCCACCATCATACCTGGCTAATTTTGTATTTTTAGTAGAGACAAGATTTAACCATGTTGGCCAGGCTGGTCTTGAGCTCCTGACCTCAGGTAATCCATCTGCCTCAGCCTCCCAAAGTGCTGGGATTATAGGCGGGATTACAGGCGTGAGCCATCAGCCTTTTTCTTGTTTGTTTTTGAGACAGTCTCACTCTGTCACCCAGGCTGGAGTGCAGTGGCTCGGTCTTGGCTTACTGCAGCCTCTGCCTCCCGGGTTCAAGCAATTCTCCTGCCTCAGCCTCCTGAGTACCTGGGATTGTAACTGTGCACCACCATGCCTGGCTGATTTTTGAATTTTTAGTAGAGATGGGGTTTCACTATGTTTGCTAGGCTGGTATTGAACTCCTGACCTCGAGTGATCCACCCACCTCAGTTTCCCAAAGTGCTAGCTGGGATTACAGGCATGAGCCACCACACCAGGCAGATTTTTTTTTTTTTTTTTAAGAGACAGGTTTTTGCCATGTTGCCCAGGCTGCTGGCTAACTTTTTATGTTTTTGTAGGGACAAGGTCTTGCTATGTTGCCCAGGCTGGAGTTTGCATTTTTGATCCAGATTGTTAAACTAGATGCCTTTAGTATGAATAAAATAATTTGTAACTACTTTAAAACATTCTAAAAGATAAAAATGCTACTGCATATCAGGTATAAAACCTTTTTTTGAGCTGGGTGTGGTGGCTCACACCTGTAATCCCAGCACTTTGGGAGGTCGTGGCAGGTGGATCACTTCAGGTCAGGGGTTCAAGACCAGTCTCGAACTGGTCTTGAACAGCAAACATCGTGAAACCCTGTCTCTACTAAAAATACAAAAATTAGCCAGGTGTGGTGGTACATACCTATAATCCAAGCTACTTGGGAGGCTGAGTCATGAAAATTGCTTGAACCCAGGAGGCGGAGGTTGCAGTGAGCCAAGATTGCACCACTGCCCTACAACCTGGGTGACAGAGCAAGACTTCATCTCAAAATGAAACCAAAGTAAACCTTTTCTTCGGTACTGAAAAACAAAAAACAACCTCTGTTACTGCCTCATTGCTCTGTTCTTCTTCAAAGAGTTGTCTATTCTTCCTCTTCCTGTTTTTCTTCTTTCATTTTCATCTTAATCTGTACTGAACATGCTGTAGCCTCCATCATTCCGTTTAAAAATCCTCCCATCGGATGACCTCTATCTTGTCAAATCCATCTTACCTGACCCCTTAGCAACATTTCATATAGCTGATGCCTCTCTTTCTTGAAATGCATCCTTCACTTGGCTTTTGGAAAACCACACCTCCTCAGTTTCCTCACACCTCACTCTCTCTTCTTTGCTGATTCTTCCTCCTCTTTCCAAGTTCTACATGTTGCATTGCCCTGGGCCTATCCCTTGGCCTTGTTCTCCTTTCTAGCTTCATTCTTTGCTTAGGTGATAGTATGGAATCCCATGTCTCTATTTATGCTCTATGTCAGCATGTTTGCTGGTGAGTTCAACATTTTTATCTTCAGCTCTCTCCCTTCTCTGAGTACCAGGCTTGTATCTGCTTGACAGTTCTCTTTGCATATTTAATACACATCTTCTCCAGACCCAGATCTGTTCCTTCCCCAGCCTTCTTTATTTCAGCAAGTGAATCATTCATCTAGTTGCTCAGGCTAAGTCATCCTTGACTTCTTTCCTCATATCTTACATTTCCTCTGTAAGTTCTATTTGATCTATCTTTCAAACAGATGCAGAATTTGACCACTTCCCCCATCTTCCACTACTATTTAATACCAATCAAGTCCAAGCAAGTCTCCTAACTGGCATCTCTGCTTCTATTCCTTACCCAACTATAGACATTTCTCCATAAACAGGCAGAGTAAGCTCTTAAAAGCATAAATCAGGTCTTGTGCTCTCTTGCATAGAAATACTTCAATGGCTTGCATTTTTCCTTATGATGTGATCCCAAATCCCTCTTGTTTCCAAAAGATTTGTGACTTTATCCTTGCCTTGCGCTCAGATCCCATGTTCTGCGTCTCTCTCCCTCTCTTTCCTCTGGCCACACCAGCCTTTTGATTTTTACCTCTTATCAAGCTTGTTCCCATTTTAGGGCATTTGGACTTAATTTTTTTTTCTGGAATATACCTTCTCTGATCATCACAAGGTTTTACTTCCACTAAGTCTGTGCTTAAATGTCCATGGTCCATCTAATGACCACCCTCATTTAAATATTTGCCTTTCTCTGCAGTTCTTGCTCTGCCTCTCCTCCCTCTAAGCAAAAAACTCTGATATAGGTATATTTGCAGGGTAATTGAATCCCACTATTTTGCTTCACTAATTTTCATCTGGATTTTGAGCTGTAAATGCTAAATTTGGATCTCCATTGACTGCTGGCATCCCAACTATCAAGTGAATTTCTTTGACCGTTATAGAGTACACCTTTGTAATGAAATCGGTCACAGGCTGTCACAGCTGTGCAAGAGGATTTGGAGAGGTTGTCAACTTTAGTTTTGATTTGGGTAATTGTTTTTAAGAAAAAATGTTGAGAGAGTTTTAATTTAACCTCCTTTATTCTTGGCTAAAACAGTCCTCTTTCTGGATTGGTTATTCTTCTTACTCAAGAACTTGGCTTCAAGAGGGATTATACATATTATGGTAAAGGAGGAAGATCATACCAGCCACCTAACCACTCAGATCAGCTGACTGAAACTTAGTGGTTTCCAGGGCATTAGGTTTATAGATATCTCATATTTTCCAATTTGAATTCTATATAAGAGAAAGGTATTTATTTTGTAATTCTAGTGTAATGTTGAGTGCTCTGTTTTTAATTTTTTCCCCTAGTTTCTGTGGATGTTAGGTGAGTTCTATTTGCTGTATGTTTACGTAATGGCATCCATTACAAGACAGTTGCTAGTGTCTAAGTAATATGAGAAAGATTTACTTTATATTATGTATACATTTTCTCTTAATCAGGTTGATACTAACAAAGACCGATTGGTGACTCTGGAGGAGTTTTTGAAAGCCACAGAAAAAAAAGAATTCTTGGAGCCAGATAGCTGGGAGGTAATAGAACCTACTCTAAATGAGATGTGTGGTTCAACAAAGTCTACATCAGTCTATTCTACTTTTGACTTTTATTCCCCATTGTGTTTTCATGTATAGTCTTAACTATCTTGGGTTTTTTCTGTAAATGTCACTATAAAATAATGAACTTGATTTCTTAGAAAGCTCGTAGCAATTTTATTTCTTGTTTATAATCACACTGCATAAAATTAGAAGTCTTTAAAAAATTATACTTTTTTTCAAAGTATAAAATAGGATTCAGTATTGAAAATTAGAAATGTAGATACAGTGAAAGAATAAATTAGAATTCGCTCATAATTTTACTACCCAGAGGTAGACTCTTAAGTTATGCATTGTATTATGTTAATTTGGAATAGTATGCAGTTTGTATATATAGTATATGCACATGTATCATACAGTATGTAAACAATGTATTTAATTTTAAATTCATACATGTATATTCATATTTATGTATTTAAAAAATGGCTTCATACTGTATAAATGACTTTGTATGTTGATGAAATACTCTTTAAAATTTAACAATATTTCACAAACACTTTTTAATGTCATTCTTCAAAAACATGATTTTAAAAATGACTACTTAACTTGCAGTTATATGGCTGTAGCATAATTTATAAATCCATTTCTCCAGATTTAGACATTTTGGGTAAATTCTAGTATTTTACTGTAATGACACTATGATGACTATTCATTTCTTCACACATTTTTGGGCAATCTATAATGATTTCCCTGGGATTAACTTCCAGGAATAGAACTATTCTTAAGATTTATGAACATTTAAAAAAATTTCTCATTATATCTTGCCAAATTGCTCCAGTATTACAGGTGTGAGCCACTGTACCTGGTCTTGTATTGAGTTTTTTGTCTAGCATTTGAAATATGTCTGGACTTTGGTGAAGAAGAATGCTAAGATTATTTGAATACACATCCTCTTTAGTGCATCTGGCAGACTAGATCATTGATAATTACATACTTTTAAAATTTTGACATAATTTCAGATTTACAAAAGTTGCAAGAATAGACAGGGAATCCCTGAATACCTTTCAACCAGATTTAACTACATTTGCTTTATCTTTCTCTTGTTATTCCCCACTCTGTTTTTAATCTCTATGTGTGTGTATATATAACATATAAACATATTGTAATGTATTTATGTATGTATATGTATGTGTATATATAAACATATATGTAATATATGCACACATATATATAAAGTTTTGAATTGCTTAAGAGTAAAATGCACATCATAACACTTTAACCTAAAATACTTGAGTGTATATTTCTTGCAAACAGGATTTACCTTATATAATCACAGTAAAATTATCAGTACTACACACAGTAAAATTATCAGTACTACACACATGGTACTCTTCCTCAATCTCTAGACTTATTGAGATTTTGTCAGTTTTCCCAATAATATCCTTTATAACAAAAGAAAATCCAAGATGATACATTGAATTCAGTTGTAATGTCTTTCTAGTCTCCTTTGATCTGAAACAGTTTTTCAAGAGGACAGACTGTTATGTTGTACAGTGTCTCTCGAATACCACAGAAGAGGATGTTTAGTGTATCCTATCAGAAGGCACATGTTGATGATCCCCATAACTGGTAATGGTAGCTTTGATAATTTTGTTAAGATGATGTCTACCATTTTCCATATTTTTCTATGTAAAGTTATTTACCTTTTGTATTTTAAAAAGTATCTTGTCTCGCCCACCATAGTGAGAGAATCAGAAGTCAGCTTTTTGTTCTTTTTTTTAATTATTATTTTATAAATACAGACAGGGTCTCACTATATTGCCCAGGCTGGTCTTGAACTCCTGGGCTCAAGCAATCCTCCTGCCTCAACCTCCCAAAGTGTGTGAGCCACTGTGTCTGGACAGAAGTCCCCTTTTTTTTTTCTTTTTAATAATTTTAGAAAAAAATTTAAAAAGACAGGGTCTCACTCTGTCACCCAGGCTAGAGTGCAGTGATGTGATCTCAGCTCACTGCAACCTTTGCCCCCACCCCCACAACCCACCCAGGCTCAAGTGATCCTCCCACCTCAGGCTCCTGAGTTGCTGAGACCACAGGTGTGCACCACCACTTCCGGATCTTTTTTTGGTATTTTACTAGAGGCAGGACCTCTTCATGTTGCCCGAGCTGGTCTCAAACTCTTGAGCTCAAGCAATCTGCCTGCCTTGGCCTCCCAAAGTACTGGGAATAGAGATGTGAGTCAACATGCCCAGACAGAAGTCAGCTTCAAAAAAAATTTTAATTCAACATCATATCAAAAGTATTTTCACGTATTTGTAAGCCTTATTTTAACAGCTGTGGAGGTATATAAACTTTTTTTAGGGTTAGACATTTAGATTACTTTGTTTTTTACTGCTATTTTAAACAGAAAAAATACTGCTACAAATACATTTTTGTATAAAGCTTTTTATGTGATTAGGGTTGTTTTATAGGGTAGATTCTCAATGTAACATTACCAGGACCCAGGGAATATTTTTATGGCTGTTTTTAAGGCTTGAACGTCCCAATATACTAAAAGTAAAGGAAGTCCCTAAAGAGTGATACAGACATGTCACAAGGACACAAAAGCGAGTTTGAAGAAATTCCCACTGGCCAAATATGGGACAGTTGAGCATGGAAATAATGAGGATAAGGATTAGAGCTTATTGAATAAAACAAGAAGCCACGAGTCTACACTGATATAAGTAGAGAGCAAGAGAAGGGTGAATTCTTTTGCAAAATTGCTTTTCAAAAGAATTATACCAATTTATATTTCCACCATTAAAAAATGTGTGTACTCTTTAAACATATCAGAGCTGGGCATGGTGGTGCCCACCTGTAGGCCCAGCTACTTAGGAGGTAGGAAGACTGCTTGAGCCCAGGAGTTTGAGACCAGTCTGGGCAATGTAGAAAGACCCTGTCTCTAAAAATTTAAAAAAAAAAAAAAAAATTTAAAAAATCTTGTGGGCTTATACTTTGAGAAAATCTGAATGTATTATTATGTCCATTGATGATTCTAGCTGGAATTATTACTGTTATGGTTGACAAATGGAGAGTTTATTTTATTTTATTTTTTGAGACAGAGTCTCACTCTGTCACCCAGGCTGGAGAGCAATGGCACGATCTCACCTCACTTCAACCTCCACCTCCTGAGTTCAAGCCATTCTCCTGCCTCAGCCTCCCAGGTAGCTGAACTACAGGCATGCACAATCATGCCTGGCTAATTTTGGTATTTTTAGTAGAGATGGGGTTTCACCATGCTGGCCAGGCTGGTCTCAAACTCCTGACCTCAAGTGATCTGCCCACCTTGGCCTCCCAAAGTGTTGGGATTACAGATGTGAGCCACCACACCTGGCCAACAAATGGTGATTTTCTAATCTGATCATCCCTTCTACATTTGTTAGTTGGCTTTCTACTGTAAAGAAAAGCTATTCCTTCCCCTGCCCTTCTATTTATCAGTGTAGACTCGTGGCTTCTTGTTTTATTCAATAAGTTCTAATCCTTACCATCATTATTTCCATGCTCAAAATCTCCCAGACTTGGCCAGTGGGAGTTTCTTCAAACTGGCTTTTGTGTCCTTCTGACATGTCCGAATCATTCTTTGGAGACTTCCTTACTTTAGTGTATCAGGATGTTCAAGGCTTATCTTACCCTTTCCCTGACCCAATCTGGAATGAACCATTTTTCTGAGATGCCCTAGTTCCTTTTAGTGGAGATTGATACTGCAGATCAATATCTGGGCCCTGGATATGCTCCTTGCTACTGCAGTAAGATTACTTCCAAGGTCTGGTCAGATGACAGAGCTCAGGAATTAAATAATATGTATAAGTAATATAGATGTGTATATGTATATGTATATATATATATATATACACATACGTGTACACACACATATAAAACACGTGCACATTTATATTCATTTTTATATATCTATCAATATATATTAAAACTCATGAGTTTACACTGGTATCTCCAATTGTAATCCAATACCTCTGATTTTTTTTTTAAATTTTTTAAAGTTCAAGGATACGTGTGCAGGTTTGTTATATAGTTTATATATATAAACTTGTATCATGGGGGTTTGTTGTACAGATTATTTTATTACCCAGGTATTAAGCCCGCATACCCATTAGTTATTTTTCCTGATTCTCCTCTTCCTCCTGCCCTCCATCCTCCCATAGGCCCCAGTATATGTTGTTCCCCTCTGTGTGTCCATGTGTTCTGATCATTTATCTCCCACTTATAAGTGAGAACATGCAGTATTTGGTTTTCTGTTCCTGTACTAGTGTTTGCTAAAGATACTGGCCTCCAGCTTCATCTGTGTTCCTGCAGAGGACATGATCTCGTTCATTTTTATGGCTGCATAGTATTCCATGGTATATATGTACCACATTTCTTTATCTAATCATTTAGGTTGGGCATTTAGGTTGATTCTATGTCTTTGCTTTTGTGAATAGTGCTGCAATGAACATATGTGCAAGAATTTTGACTTCAACACAGCAGTCTGTCTTTTGCCATATTTCATGCAAAACCTAATTCCCTTTTCCTTTCATTTATTTGCTCAATCCTAGAATGTACAAGGAGTTTCAGAATACTAATCCATGCCTCTGTAAAATAAGAGTTTAAAATTTGTTTAGATTTTGTTGTTGTTGGGACCACCACAGTGGCTCATGCCTGTAATCCCAGCACTTTGGGAGGCCAGGGTGGGCAAATCATCTGAAGTCAGGAGTCTGAGACCTGGTCAATATGGTGAAACCCTGTTTCTATTACAAAAATTAGCCGGGAGTGGTGGTGCACTCCTGTAATTCCAGGTACTTCGGAGGCTGAGGCAGGAGAATTGCTAGAACCTGGTAGACAGAGGTTGCAGTGAGCCAAGATCTCACCCCTGTACTCCAGCCTGGGTGACAGAGCAAGACTCCATCTCAAAAAAAAAAAAAAAATTCTTGTTGTTGTTATTTTTAACTCAAGGGCATATTGTCCAAATACTATGATCAAAAATTACTTGGATTAGTTCATTTTTTTCTTTCCCGTTCTGTGGGTTATCTCATCAATTTAAAATAAAAGTACTATTTATTTACTTCTGTTTTTCTATTCAAGTTTTAGGATTTTTCTGTCTTGTGGATTTTAATTTTATTTTCTTGAATATGTGAAACATTAACACATTTCTAAAAATTGAATTTATACGAAAAAGGTGTATTCAGACAAGTTTTTTCTTTATTTTTTATAATTTAATTTTTGTGCATGCACATTCATAGTATATGTATATATTTAAGGGGTAGGTGAGATGTTTTGGTACAGGCATAATGGAAAATTGGGTATCCATCCCATCAAGCATTTATCTTTTATGTTACAAACAATCCAATTATGCTCTTTTAGATATTTTTTAATGTACAATTAAACTATTATTGACTATAGTCCCCCAGTTGTACTATAAAATAGTAGGTTTTATTCATTCTGGGTTTTTTTTTTTGGTACCCCTTAACTGTCCCTACCACTCGCCCACTCCACACCTTTTCTAGCCTCTGGTAACCATCCTTCTGTTCCCTATCTCCATGAGTTCAATTGTTTAGATTTTTAGATCCCACAGATAAGTAGGAACATGTGATATTTGTCTTTCTGTGCCTGGCTTATTTCACTTAACATAATGACCTCCAGTTCCATCCATGTTGTTGCAAATGACAGTCTCATCCTTTTTTTTTATGGCCGAAATAATACTCTGTTGTGTATAAGTACCACATTTTCTTCACCCATTCATCTGTTGATGGACCCTTAGCTATTGTGAACAGCACGACAACAAACATGGAAATGCAGATATTTCTTTAATATATTAATTTCCTTTCTTTGGGGTATATACCCACCATTGAGATTGCTGTGTCATGTGGTGACTCTATTTTTAATTTTTTGAGAAACTTCTGCACTGTTCTCCATAGTGGTTGTATTAATTTACATTCCTACCAACAGTGTACGAGGGTTCCCTTTTTTCCATATCCTTGCCAACATTTGTTATTGCCTGTCTTTTGGATAAGAGCCATTTTAACTGGGGTGAGATGGTATCTCATTGTAGTTTTTTATTTGTTTGTTTGTTTTGAGACAAAGTCTTGCTCTGTTGCCCAAGCTGGAGTACAGTGGTGTGATCTTGGCTCATTGCAACCTCCATCTCCTGAGTTCAAGTGATTCTCCTGCCTCAGCCTCCCTAGTAGCTGGGACTACAGGTGTGCACCAACATTCCTGCTAATTTTTGTATTTTTAGTAGAGACAAGATTTCACCATGTTGGCTAGGCTGGTCTCGAACTCCTAACCTCAAGTGATCTACCCACCTTGGCCTCCCAAAGTGTTAGGATTACAGGCGTTAGCCACTGTTCCTGTCCCATATTGTCTATCTTTGAGAACAATCCATGTGCTAAGGAGAAAAATGTGTGTTCTTATTTTTTTATTTTATTTTATTTATCTATTTATTTATTTATTTATTTTTTAAGACAGAAGTAGAATAAAAGAGAAAAAAGGAAGAAAGAGAAAGAGGGAGAGAGAACGAGAATCTTGCTCTATTGCTCAGGATTTCATTTAAATCTGTGAGATGCTTATGCAAACTAAAAAGTGATTTATTTCCTATTATATGATCACTTTTAGAATAGGTATGATATAATATTGAAAAAAATATATGTTTTGTGGATATGGGGTGGTAGGTTCTGTAAATATTTATTAAGTTTGCTTGTTCCAGGTCTGAGTTCAAATCTGATTTTTTTTTTTCTTTCCTTTCCATTAGTTTGGTAGATCTACCTCCATCCCTTTATGTTAAGTCTTTGTGTACCCTTGCTTATAAGAAAGGTCTGAATACAGCGTACCAATGAGTTTTAACTTTTTATTCAGTTTGTCTAAGTGTACGTTTTGATTGGGGCATTTAATCCCTTTAAGTTTAGGCTTAATATTGATATATGTGAATTTAACACTGTTATTTAAGTCTAACTAGCTGTTTGCCCGTTAGTTGATGTAAATTCTTCATTGTTGTAATGTTCTTTACTTTTTGATAAGTTTTTAGGATAACTGATGCTGGTTGTTCGTTTCTGTATATAGTGCTTCTTTCAGAAGTTGTTGCAAAACAAGCCTGGTGGTAATGAAGTCTCTGAGTTCTTGCTTGTTTGCAAAAAATTTTATTTTTCCTTGGCTTGGAAAACTTAGTTTGGCTGGATATGTGATTCCGGGTTGAAAGTTTTTTTCTTTAAGGATGTTAAATATTAACCCCCACTCTCTTCTGGCTTGTAGAGTTTCTACTGAGAGATCTGCTGTGAGTCTGATAGGCTTCCCTTTATGGGTAACCTGGCCTTTCTCTCTGGCTGCCCTTAGTATTTTCTCCTTTATTTCAATCCAAGTAAATCTGACAATTATGTGTCTTGGGGTT